>LVTN01001274.1:59412-75832 GCA_001649415.1 Musa itinerans
AGTATCAGAAACTGACAGGCGGTGGCACCGCCACTGACAGGCGGTGGCACCGCCAGCATCGGGAACCAAAGAGAATTCAAATTTTGGAGCCCAAATTTGAATCCTCTTGAGGCCTATAAATACCCCTCAAATCTCAGCTGAGAAAACAACTTTTAGAGAAGCAATTGATTGAGAGAAAGGTCTTAGAAAAGTTTTAGCAAGTCTTGTTTTCAATTTGCTAGTGTTCACCTCCTTCTTTCTTGCTGAAAATCTGTAAGAGAGTGAACCGGTTGTAAAAAGTTGTAAGAGGGGTATTTACCCTTCCCCTTCTTGAGATTTGCTAGTGGAAGGTGGGAGCCTCATCGAAGAGGAGCCTCGCAAGTGGATGTAGGTCATTTGACCGAACCACTTTAAAATCGGCGTGATCTCTGGTTTGCATTTCATTATTACCATTTACATTACTGCAAACTCTCATTACCTTTGCTACACAACTATACGAATACGCTTTCAAGTTAAGCACTTCTGAGTTCAATTTTTATCGTACGAAAGATTTGTCAAAACCGACGTTTTAATCCACTACACTAATTCACCCCCCCTCTTAGTGCCGCTCCGATCCTAACAGTAAGGAGCACCGATGCAAATAAAGAAATCTTCTGATGATTGAGCCGATTGAGGAGGAACTGGAAATGGAAGAGTTGGACTCCAATCTTGAAGTTATGGAAACTGATGAAGATATTAAACCTGTCACGCATATACAATATGCATTGGCCGGCTACTCTAACCCGCAAATTATGAAAGTTGGAGGAACTTTGAAACATTAGCCTGTTACTATTTTGATTGATATTGGTAGCACTAATAATTTTATGAATGGTAATGTTGCAATCCGATTAGCTTACCACATTGAAGGCTATGACAAATTTGAAGTAAAAGTCACTGATGGATGAATTTTAACCTATGATAGCAAATACTCAAAGATAAAACTGATTATGCAGGGCCAAGAATGACGTGTGGATTTCTTTTTATTACCCTTAGAAGACTATAAAGTGGTGCTTGGTATTGAATGACTATCAACCCTAGGTGATGCTTTCTAAAATTTTTCTAAACTAATTATGAAGTTTTTTATTAATGACAAGTAAATAATCCTAAAGGGAAGACACGGAAGTAAGGTCACAATCGTCACTAGCCATCGGATGGAGAGGGTTCTTTAGAAGACACACATCGGATTCTTGGTACAATTGCATAACATTGAAATTGAATCATTGCTTAAAGAGTTTGCATATGTATTTGCAGAGCCACAATGACTTCCACCTCTTTGACATCATGATCATCGGATCTCAATATTACCTGGGAAAGCACCAACCAACGTCCTATAGATATCCACATTTCCTAAAGGCAAAGATAGAGAAGATTGCCAAAGAGATACTAAAAATAGGGGTTATAAAAGCTAGTGTTAACATATATTCCTCCCTAGTCTTACTGGTCAAAAAGAAGGATGGCTCATGTTGGATGTGCATGGACTACATAGCACTCAACAGCATGATAGTGAAAGATAAATATCCTATTCTAGTGGTGGATGAACTATTGGATAAATTAGGAGGAGCCCGGATTTTCACTAAATTGGACCTATGATTAGGCTATCATCAAATGAGAGTACATGAAGGTGATATTCATAAAATTGCCTTCAGGACACATAACGATCACTATGAATTCTAGTAATGCCTTTTGGGTTAACAAATGCGCCCTCTATCTTTCAGAGTTTAATGAATGATATATTTCGGGCTCATCTTCAAAATTTTATTTTAGTTTTCTTTAATGATATTTTAATATATAGTCCTTCCTTATAGAGTCATTTATTATATTTACGAACTATATGTAATATTCTTCGTGAGCATTATCTTTTTGTTAAGAAATCCAAGTGCAGTTTTGAGCAACCAGAGTTAAGTATCTCAGCCATATCATCTCTCAAAAGGGTGTTGCAATTGATCCTTCAAAAATTCAAGTGATGAAATACTGGTCAATTTCAAAGTCAATCAAAGCTTTAAAGAGGTTCTTGGGACTAACGGGCTACTACTGAAAGTTTGTGAAGAATTATGGTAAAATCAGTGCCCCCTTAATATCACTTTTGAAGAAAGATACATTTATATAGTCAGAAGAGGCAACCCAAGCATTTAATTCCTTGAAAATTACAATGGCTACTACACTAGTGTTTGCTCTACTCGATTTTAACAAATTATTTGTAATTAAATCTAATGCTTCAAGAGCTAGTATAGGAGCTTTAGTAATGTAGGAAGGTCGGCCATTGCTTATGCTAGTAAGGCTCTTTCCCCTTTTCATCTGAGTTTATCTATTTATGACAATAAGATGCTAGCCATTGTATATGTAGTCACAAAATGGAGAGCCTACTTAATTGGCTAGCAATTTTAAATATGCACTGATCACAAAAACCTCAAATATTTCTTGGAGCAAAAGATTTCTTCTTTAGAGCAACAGAAATGGGTCACAAAGCTATTGGGATTCGATTATGAGATCATTTATAAAAAGGAGAGTGAGAATCTAGTTGCAAATGCACTCTCATGCCTTCCATAACAAGCTGAACTAGTAGCTATTTCTATTCCTATTTGCTAGACTTTGGAAGTTATCAGGAGGGAATGGTCAAATGATCCTGAGATCCAGAATATTATTAAAAGACTAGAAGAAGCTCCAAGTTCTATCCTAAATTATAGTTGGGATTCAACGGACTTGTGCAATAAAGGCCGAATAGTTATAGTACCATATTCTTCTTGCCAGGAGATAATTCTAAAGGAGTTCCATTCATCACTAATTGCTGGTCATTCTAGATTTCTCTACACTTATAAACGAGTCCGAAAACTTTTTTACTAGAAAAGTATGAAAAATTTTATTAGAAATTTATTGCTAAATGTGATGTTTGCCAACACCACAAAAGTGAGACAATAGCCACCCCAAGCTTGCTTCATCCCCTCCCTATTCTTGATGTTGCTTGGACCGACATATCTATGGACTTTATTGACGGACTCCCATCATCACAAGGATAAAGTATTATACTTGTAGTTGTGGATAGGCTTACAAAGTATGCTCATTTTTGTGCTTTACGATATCCTTATACTATCGCAAATATTTCTCATATTTTTATGGAGAACATAGCTAAATTGCATAAGTCCTCATTCTATCGTTAGTGACAGACACAAGATTTTTACTAGCTCCTTTTGGGTTGAGCTTTTCCATTTATAGGGTACTCAACTAAATATGAGTACTGCTTATCATCCACAAACAGATGGGCAAACTGAAGTGGTAAATAGGTGCTTGGAAAATTACCTCAGATGCTTTACTAGTGACAAGTCGAAGGAATGGATTAAATCGCTTCCCTAGGCTGAGTGGTGGTATAATACCTCTTACCATTCTTCTATTAAAATGACTCCCTTTGAAGCAATTTATGGTCAACCTCCACCTACAATTACAA
Organism: Musa itinerans; assembly: GCA_001649415.1. Lineage (NCBI taxonomy): Eukaryota > Viridiplantae > Streptophyta > Magnoliopsida > Zingiberales > Musaceae > Musa > Musa itinerans. The sequence continues at coordinate 62,870 of LVTN01001274.1, forward strand.
AATATGTACCCGATTCTTCTAAAGTTAATCAAGTAGATAAGGAATTGCTTGATAAAAACAAGATTATTTAGCTTTTAAAGGATAAACTCATAGCCACATGAGCAAGAATGAAACAACAAGCTGATAAACACTGAAGTGAACGAGAATTTACCATAGGTGATTGGGTTTTCCTTTGTCTTCAACCCTACAAGCAAACTTTCATAAAGGTCCAATCTTCCAAAAAGTTGTCTCCTCAATTTTTTAGGCCTCATAAAGTATTAGAATGCATTGGATTAGTTGCCTACCACCTAGATTTGCCTGCTAGCTCTAAAATGCATCTAGTTTTTCATGTTTCCTGCCTTAAGAGGAAGTTGGGTGAAGATGAGATAGTGCAATGCCATTTGCCAGACATCTCTACTACCGGGGAAGTTCTAGCTCAACCACAAGCCATACTTGATCGACGAGTTGTAATGTCCCACAAACATCCTGTGACTAAAGTGCTGGTATAATGGGCCAACTTACTAAAGGAAGATGCCACTTGGGTACAAGATGCCAAATGAGAAGTTTCTAGAATTTTATGTTTCTTAGCCTTGAGGATAAGGCTGTATTGAAGGATGAGGAATTGTTAGGATCCCTCTATTTTCTGAGCTAGCTTTTGAATAATATTTTGTTGAGTTTGTTTAGTTCGGTAAGAGTTGGATAGGGGTTTATTTAATATTTATTCATTATTAAGAGGCCAAGTCCTAGTAGACTCTGGGCAGAACTCTATAAATAGGGATGTATACATTTCTTTTAAGCTATCAATGAAATATTATCCAGTCTTTTGACAAAGCCTAGGAGGTCAATCCTCTCGAAGTGATCATCTCTTTTCTCCCTCTTCTTCTATGATAAAACCCTAGGGGTCTTATCAATTCTCTCTTGAGCCTGTGAAAAGGAGAAAGAGTTATAAAAATAATAGTTGGTCTTCACTTATTGAAAGAAGATCATTAGTGAACGCTAGTGACCTCGACGAAAGAGGAATCGAGAGTCGACGTAGGTCGCGACGACCAAACTACTATAAAATCGGTTTGCATTTACTTTATGCTTTTGAGTTAAACATTTTTAAGTTGCTCACTACTCTTATAAACGTTTTTAAGTTAAACGTATTTCCGGTATGGGTTTGATCGAATGAGTTTTCAAATTGTCATAACTTTCTAAAAGTACCAATTCACCTCCCCCCCTCTTAGTGTCATTCGATCCTAACAAACTATCCTCCTCTTTAGCGGTGATCCACATGGCGGTGGCTGCGAAGATGCTCCATAAATCGCTACTCAAATCTCCTCACTACGCGCACCACACAATCAAGAAGGGGCCAGCCCTTCTTGCTATCCACATGCCCCAAATAGGGTCTACTGGTTGAGGAGGAGAGGGGGAGAGGAGAATCAGAGGTGGTAGCCAAAAGGGGTCTAGCCTATAGCCCTTTAGTTCCCTCCTATTTATAAAGGCCTCCTATTAACTTAACCCTAATAGATCATGCCATATTGGATACTAAATCTCCATCCAACTATCCAAGCCTCTTAGATTAGTGGATCTCTACCCAATAATCTCTTATTAATTCTTATTGGATCTTATCTATAGGATCCAATAATTCAGAGACTTATTGGATATCCAATAAGATAGAGGCTCTAGCGGATATCTCATATCTGAACCTCTACTCGTTGTAACACCTACCATATGTATGTGACTCTCTAGGCCCAATATCAAGCTAGTCATGAGTTATACTTGTCAGAACTCCTTCTGGCTTAATGAATTATTATCTCTATAATAATTCACTCGACTCATCGACTGCGGATGTACTTGTTAGGACTGTAACAACACTAAGAGGGGGGGTTGAATTAGTACTGTCATAAAATTATGATTATAAAAATTTCATTCGATGAAAACCAATACCGAAAGTGTACTTGACTTAGATTAAGTGTAATAAGAAATTAACTCAAAAAGCAATAGTAATGAAGAGCAGAAAGAAAATGAACACCAAATTTATAGTGGTTTGATCATCGCGACCTATGTCTACTCCTGATTCCTCTTCCATCGAGGCCACTAGTGTTAGCAGAAAGAAAATGCACACTGAATTTATAGTGGTTCGGCCATCGCGACCTATGTCCACTCCCGATTCCTCTTCCGTTGAGGCCACCGATTTTCACTAACAATCTTCTTTCAATAGATAAAGACCAACTACCCTCTTTATAACTCTTCTCCTTTTCACAAGCTTGGGAGAGAACCTTCACACCCCTCTTTTATAAAAGATCTCACTCCTCCCTTTAGAAGACTTCTAACTCTAGGAGGAAGAGACTCTATACTTCAAGAGAGTTTACAACACTTTTTCCTCAAGAATTCTTTCTTCTTTCTACTTTATTTCTTGCTATCCCAAGTGGGGTATTTATAGGCCTCAAATGGCTTCAAAAATGAAGCCAAAAAAAATCTCATCCCGAGTTTCAGGTTTCCCGATGGTACTACTGCTAGTACTGGATGGTACCATCGCTAGTACTAGGTAGTACCACCACTTATAAGACTGATAACTAGTGATACCACTATCCAATCTAGGTGATACTACCGCTTGACAACATGGGAGACCATGTACTATCAATATTACTGCCAATCGGGGCGGTACCACCACTTGAGACTGGCGGTACCACCCTGGGTCTTCCAGAAAATGTATACTTTATATGTTCTATCTTATAGGCGGTTCCACCACTTGGTCTGGTAGTGCCACCAGCTGACCTAATTGTGGGTCACTGAATGGGTCTCCCAATTGGCCTAACTCAACTCTATATCAAGCCCAATGGGCCCCTAATTTAGTTAGTAAAATTACACCCAACACTAACTCAATTTAAGACCTAACTACGATGATCAAGATATAAACGATTACAAGACAATAATTCTATGTTGTTAGACATGTCATTGGTTCATCCGAACTCCCAACGCATCGTGCTTTCCTTCAGCGTATTGCTTGATCCTTCGGCATGTTGACTCCCACAACATCCAATCTTGGCGCAATGTTTGATTCTTCTGGCCTGATGCTCGATTTCTAACTCTGACCCAACATCTGATTCTTCTGCATTAATAATTTTTCCTTTCCATGATCAAAGTTAGTCCTGCATCACTTTTCTCAAATATTGAGTAGATCATAAACTCATTAATTGATTTCATCATCAAAATCTGGAATTCGACAATCTCTCCCTTTTTGATGATAGAGTTTAATTAAACTCTCCCTATCCATATGTCATATCGAAATAAACTTTAAATTCAGAAAATGATAACCTTAGAATTCAAGTCAAAATAATTTTAATTATTTTCATTGCAAAGATCATCATTTCACACTTCATATGCATGATCATAATATCACAGTAATCATTACTTACATCATATGCATGTCATTACATACATCATAATTTCAAATCATATAACATGCATAATTCTAAATCAAAATTTTAAATCATCATCACATATCATCATCACTTTGGGCATAAAATGTATGATACCAAAACATTAAACTTTTCAATCATTCAACATTACTTCTCCTCCTTTGTTATCAATAAAAAGGAGAAAAGTATAACTAGCAAGTTTTTGAAACATAAAAGCTAGTAATTAACAAGTTTTACATCACTTTTAGAACATGCAAACTAGCAAGTTTTTAAAATGTGAAAGTTGGCAAACTTTTGTTTCAAAAGTTTTTGAAATATGCAAGCTAGCACTTTTTGCTTCTTGAGATGGCCAAGCTAGTAATTTTTGCTTCTCTTGAGATATGCAAGATAGCACTTCTCTTTAGATGTGCAAGCTAGCACTTTTGGTTCTCTTGATATGCTAGTAATTCTCTTTCTCCCCTTTATCATTATAAAAAATAGAAAGGAGAAGGGAATGATTCAATGGTGTAAATATTTCAATCATCACATGAGCGAATGAAAGATCAAGTCATGAATTCGAAAGACCATGAATCATTCTTTTGTAAATAGTGAAAAGAGGGAATCATAGGAAATGATCTTGATTTAAAAATAAAACTCAAATCATAAAAACCAAGAAATCAAGATAATGATCCGAAAAATATATAAGAAGAATTCATGCATTTGGAAGATTTAACATACTTAATTCTCTTCTAATAAAATTGAACTATTCTTCATTCAATAGTTTAGTAAAAATATCTGCTAATTGATGTTTTGTATCAATAAAATCTAAAGATATATCATGATTATTAACATGATCTCTAATAAAATGATATCTAATATCAATATATTTAGTTCTAGAATGTTGAATGAGATTCTTTGTTAAACATATTGCACTAGTGTTATCATATTTTATAGGAATATTTTTCAAGTAAAGTCTATAGTCTTCTAAAGTGTTTTTTATCCAAATAACTTGTATACGACATGAACCTGCTGCTACATAGTAAGCCTCGGCTGTAGATAAAGCAAAATAATTTTGTTTCTTGGAAGTCCAAGAAACAAGTGCATGACATAGGAGTTGACATGTTCCATATATACTTTTTTTATCTATTCTACATCTAGCAACGTCAACATTGGCACAAATAGTCAATTCAAAATTTTTAGATTTTAGATACCATAATCCTATATTATGAATTCCTTTTAATATCTAAAAATCATTTTAACTACTTTAAAGTGAGATTGTTTGGGATTAGATTAAAATCAAACATAAAGTCCAACACTTTAAATATTATATCAGGTCTAGTTGTTGTGAGGTATAGTAAACTATTTAATAAATAATATGGTATTGACTTTACCTTTCAAAAAGTCATTCTTAATAAGAAATGAACTAAGTCTCTTATACCAAGCCCTTGGAGCTTGTTTCAGTCCATAGAGAGCCTTAGATAACTGAAAAACATGGTTCAGAAGAAGAATATTCTCAAATCCGAGTGATTGTTTAACATAAACTTCTTTGAAAATGAAGCTATTAAAAAAGGTACTTTTAACATCCATTTGAAATAATTTAAAATTATTACAATATGCATAGGCAAGGAGTATCCTTATGGCTTTAAGTCTTGCCACAGGAGTAAAAGTTTCTTCATAGTCGATACCTTCTTTTTGATTGAAACCTTTGGCCACTAATCTAGCCTTGTTTCGAACTACAATACTAAGTTCATCTTGCTTATTCCTAAAGACCCATTGAGTACCAATTACAAGATAGTCACTCAGTCTAGGAACAAGCTTCCACACCTCATTTCTCTTAGATTGATTTAACTCTTCATGCATCACAAAAACTCATGAGTCATCATTTAGAACATCGTCAATATATTTCGGTTCAATTTGAGGCAAAAAAAAGGCATTAGTATAAAAATTTTTAAATGAAGAACGAGTTTGAACATCTTTTGATATATTTCTAATTATTAGCTCCTCAGGATAAGCATCTATATACTTAAAATCCTTGGGTAAGGATTCTTTGGAAGTAGATATATCATAGATTGGGAGAGGAGAATTTTCATTCAAATTTAAAGTATCAAAATCAAAATCATCATCAAGATTATTATTTTTAATTCAAAAAACTCATTAAAAACAATATAGATGGATTCCTCAATAACTAAAGTTCTTTTATTAAAGACACAATAAGCTTTAGAAATAAAGGAATATCTAAGAAAAATGCCTTCATCGGATTTTGCATCAAATTTTCCTAAGACATCATTTTCATTTAAAATAAAATATTTACAACCAAAAATTTTAAAATATGAAATATTAGGTTTTTTATTGTTTCACAATTTATAAGGAGTTTTAGAAAGCAGTGGTCTTACAAGAACCCTGTTCATGATATAACATGTCGTGTTAGCGGCTTCGGCCCAAAAATATTTAAGTAGGCTATGTTCATTAAGCATGGTTCTTGCCATTTCTTGTAAACTTCTATTTTTTCTCTCAACAACTTTATTTTGTTATGGAATTCTCGGAGTAGAGAAATTATGGTCATACCCAATTAAAAACATGGTTTTTAAATTCACCACCATGATGATACGAACAGAAGAAATCATAAAACCCTTTTCATTTTGAACTCATTTACAAAATTTTAAAAAATATTCAAAGCAATCACTTTTATATGCTAAGAAGTATGTTCAAGTATATCTACTATAATCATCAACAATCACAAAAGCATATTTACTACTTCTTAGACTTATGATATCAATTAGTCCAAATAAGTCCATATGAATTAATTGTAGTAGTCTAGAGGTATGTACTTGATTTTCAGACTTAAAGCTACTCTTTATTTGTTTACCTAGTTGGCATGCATCACAAACTTTATCTTTAACAAATTTAATTTCAAATATACCTCTTACAAGTTCTTTAGTTATAATTTATAAAATTAATTTCATACTTGCATAACCTAATCTCCTATACCAAAGCCATGCATCATCGTTTAAAATCAAAAAATAAGTTTATCACAAAAATCATCAAGATCAATAGTAAACACATTATTAGTCCTTAAGGCAATCATAGATCTATTTTTGTGTGATATCTCTATAATGCAATCATTAGATTCAAATTTGATATTATAACCCTTATCAGATAATTGACTAATGCTTAGTAAGTTATGTTTTAAACCATCTACTAATAAAAAATTTTCAATTAAGAGGTTTGATTTGTTACCTATATTTCCTTTTGCCAATAATTTTTCCTTTGTTGTTGTCTCCAAAGGTGACATATGTTAAATCTCAGATTTTGATGATGAAATGAATCGATAAATTAATGATCTAATCCATGTGTTGAGGTAAGTGATGCAAGACTAACTACGATCATGAAAAAGGTAAAATAATTAAAGAAAAATTGAATGTTGGGCTAAAATCAATGATCGGGCATCGAGTTGGATGAATTGGGGGATACACCAAAGGATCAGATGATGCAGTGAAAGCTTGCCAGAAGTTCACCGGGAGTTCACTAAAAGTTCATCAAAAGTTCATTGGGAGTTCGCCAAAAGCTCACCGAAAGTTCACTGGGAGTTTGTCGAAAGCTCGTCGAACGATCATCGGAAGTTCATGTTAGGACTCTAGCTAGGAGAGTCCTAATTGAGAGGGGCATTTATGTTAACCTACCTAGCCGACCCCTATTAAAGAGGTGAAGAGGTCGGCTAGCGTTAGAAGGTTATTTCTTAGAGAAGTATTAGGAGCTGTAAAGGAATAGGAGTCTTGAGTATGAGTCCTATTAGGAGTTAGGGTTTAGAAGCCCTATAAATAGATATATATTCATCCTCTTTTCTTAAGCAATAGATGAATCTTTTCTGCAGCCTTTGAGTAGCAATTTGGGGGAAGGAACCCTTATAGAGTTCCAATGAGGCCGATCCCCTAAAGAGATCAATCCCAATCTTAGAATTTGCAAGGGTTCTAACATCTAGTATTAGAGCAGCGATCTTGCTACTTTTGCTGCCTTCCTTGTCGCCCACCACCAACCAAGCAATTCCCACAATTGCTCTTGACGTCGTCGTCTCCATTGTCATCTTCTGTCGTAGATCAAATCAATCTATTGCCGTCACCTCCAATTGCATCAGAGATCTGGTATTCTCCTATCACTAATACCTTTTGCTGCTATAATTTTCCATTCAAAATACCAAAACGAAGTCTTCTTATCTATCCCATGCTGCAAATTCCTTTCATCGCAAAAGTTATCATCATTGCGAATGAAGGATTGCTGCAAAAAATTTCAGCTACATATTGTTGCCTTAACCGATCTATTTGCAATCGTTTTTGAACAAAATTTCTTACATACTTTATAGATCACCTTGGCTTCCATCTAAGATTGATCTATTAAGGAATTCATCTCTAAAAACATTCTTATGTTGCTGTAAATTTTCATCGCAAACTGCTGAAATTTTTCGACGAGAATTCTGCTATCGCAATTTGCACCAATTTCCTTGCTGTTATACTATCGAAATTTTCTTAATTAAATTGGTCATCTTTGCTGTTATATAAACTAAGATTTTGCTGTCAAATTCTCTCCTCAAATCTCTTGGTTTTTGCTAGAAATTTTGTCGAGAAACCGTTGTTTCTTCGACGACAATTCTACTCTTACAAGACAACACATATCTGCAGCAACTTCCACTGATTTCTATCAAACCTTTACTGCCATCTACCACAGATCTAAAACTTTTTTTCCCTAACATTCACCTACTACCATCACAGCCCTAAAACTCAACTAAACCAAACCCTCAAACTGCACCCAAAACGGCCACAAAACAAGCCGAAACCGCAGCCTACATCCACCAATCCACCAACCCTTTCGACCTCAATCTATACATGTCTTTAACCCGACAACAAAAGAGATATCTTAATATTACAAATTTAAAGCATATACTATAGCATTGGAGGATGGATCAAGGCTAAATTTGAAGCCTTCGAGGCACGAATGGAGGATAAGATTCAGACTCTCTTTACCGAACTCAGTTTGGGCCGACCACCAAGCCCGAAGAAATCACATCAAGGAGAGAGCTCTGACTAATCATACCAAGCCCGAAGGGATGACTTCCAAGAGAGGGGAGGCTCTAACCGATCCCAACTATCCACACATGTGGGTGAACTTTCCTAGATGGGAAGAAGGAGACCTGATTGGTTGGATCTCGTGCGTGGATCGATATTTTCGGTACCACAAAATCGCGGATGCATCTATGGTGGAAATTGTGGCTATATATCTTGAAGGGGATATCATACAGTGGTTTGACTGATTTGAACACACTCATGGAGTCCTCTCATGGTGACAATTCAAAGAAGGACTACTGATCCGCTTCGGACCAACCGATTACGAGAACATTGACGGACAACTAGCAAAGATCCGACAAACCACCACCATTCAAGAGTACCAAACCAGATTTGAAAGGTTATCTAATCAAACTCATAATTGGTTTAAAAAATAGCTATTGAGGACCTTCATTGAGGGCTTGAGGCCAGAGATCCAGGAAAAAATTAAAGCACGACAATCGTACACACTTATGGCAGCCATCTCTTTCGCACGACTTCAAGAGGAGTGATTGAACCATGAAGCCCGGAGGACTAGAGTCGCTCCCCGACCAGCAATACCAAAGCCCTCAGCCCCCCCTACTATCAACCAAGCCCCTGTACCGGAAAGATTGACAAGAGAAGAGCTTTGGGAGCGATCTGTGAAGGGGTTATGTTAGCATTGCGACGAGCTGTGGAGCCACGAGCATCACTGTAAAAAAGGGAGACTTCTCGTAATTGAACTAGTAGAAGAAGAGGTCATTGAACATCTAGAAGAGAGCCTTGAATATGAAGAAGAAGATACAAAAAAAGAGCCACAACCGACTGACTTTATGGTACACGCACTAGCCGGCTACTCAAACCCACAAACAATGAAAGTTGGAGGCCTTCTCAAACAACAACCGATCACTGTTCTCATTGACACGGGTAGCACTAATAACTTCCTAAATAGTAAGGTTGCTGCTCGAATGGCACTCTACATCGAAGTTGCAGCAAGTTCAATGTAAAGGTCGCGACGGAAGAATCCTAAAGTGCAACCAAAGATGTCCATAGGTGAAACTATTACTACAAGACTAAGAAATTATCACCGACTTCTTCCTCCTACCAATTGATGACTATGAGGCCATACTTAGCATAGAATGGCTAATGATGCTAGGTGATGTTTCTTGGAACTTCTCCAAATTAATTATGAAATTTTACTGCAAAGGCAAACAAATCATCCTACGCGGGATGCGCGGAAGCAACATAACCACCGTTTCGACCCAATGAATGGAGAAAGTTTTGCATAAGGTAAATAGTGGCTTTTTGATGCATCTCCAGCAGCAACTAGACGAGAAGAAAATAGAAATTGAAGATCAAAATCTGGCCCAATTGCTTGCTGAATTTGCTAACATTTTTGCTAAGCCGTGTGGTCTTCCTCCTACTCGGTAACGTGACCATCGGATTCCAATCCTTCCAAGCAAGCCACCAGCGAACACTCAGCCGTACCATTATCCTCATCTCCAGAAGGATGAAATTAAAAAGATTATAAAAGAGATGCTTGAAACATGGGTGATTCGGCCAAGTTGTAGCCCCTATTCCTCACCGGTGCTACTTGTACACAAGAAGGATGAAACTTAGCGGATGTGCATCAACTACTGAGCTTTAAATGGCATCACTATCAAGGACAAGTACCCAATACTAGTAGTGGATGAACTTCTTGATGAGTTAATAGGAGCTCGAGTCTTCATGAAGTTGGACCTCCAATCCAGTTACCACTAAATTCGGGTATGCAAATACGATATTCCAAAAACTGCATTTCGCACACATAACAGCCATTATGAATTCTTGGTAATGCCTTTTGGACTCACTAATGCTCCTTCAACCTTCCAAAGTCTCATGAATGATATTTTTTGGAGCTTTCTTCGCAAATTTGTGCTAGTATTTTTCGATAATATTCTCATTTACAGCCCTTCTCTTGAGACTCACTTTCAGCATTTACAGGTTGTTTTGACGATCTTTCGGGAGAATACTCTTTTTGTTAAGCAACCAAAGTTTAGTTTTCTCTAGCAAAAAGTAGAGTACCTTGGGCACATAATATCAGAATGAGTGGTGGTAGACCCAACAAAAATGGAAGCAATGTAAGGCTGGCCGAAACCTACAAATATGAAATTACTATGCGGGTTCCTTGGACTAACGGGCTACTACTGAAAATTTGTTAAGGACTATGAGAAGATCAGTGCACCCCTCACTTCTCTATTAAAAAAAAATGCCTTCCAATGGTTAGACAAAGCCTCTACTACCTTCGACAAACATAAGGCAGCCATGACAATGACGTCGGTGCTAGCGCTACCAGATTTCAGCTGACCCTTCATCATTGAGGTCGACGTATATGGAGTCATAATTGGAGCCATTCTCATGCAAGATGGTCGACCACTCGCATACACCAGCAATGTGTTGGATCTCGAATTTTGATGATGAAACCAATTGATAAGTGTTTATGTTTTAATCTGCGTTTTGAGTGACGCAGGATGCTTCAATCAGGATGAGACAATTAAAGCAGGAAGAATCATGTTGTGTCAGAGGAAAATATGTCAGAAGATTGGACGTCGAGCCGGAGGATCAATCGACATATCGACAGAAGGCTTTGGGCCATGGATTTGGGCATTGGGCCAAGAAGAGCAGATATTGTGCCAAGGATATCGGAGTTACGGAGTCAACTGGTCAATTGGACAATAGGCCGCAAGAGAGGACGATGCGCCAAAGAATCGGACGAAGCGTCGAGGGACCAATGACATGTCAAACAACATGATTAATACTTAGTATTAATTATCTAGATCGAAGTATGTTTTTACATGTGCAGGATTAACTACTATTGCAAGGCATAAAGCAAAATGAAGTCCTGGAGTCAAGGACGCGATTTCGTTGAGAGTTCGAGAGTTTGTCGGAAGTCCAGACGTTTGTCAGAAGTTCTGCCGAGAAGTCCAAGAGCTTGCCAAAGAAGCTCATCGGAACTCACCAAGAGGATCATCGTGAAGTTCAGGAGCTTGCCGGGAGTCCGTTGGAACATTACTGAGAGATCGTCGAAAGTTCGCCAGAAGCTCGCCGGAAGAAACCAAGACAGAGGGACTTGTTTAGGTTAGCAAATGTCTTAGATTTCATAGTTAGCACGTAATTGGGTTTGGATTTAGGCCAACCTAATTAGGGGCCAGCTGGGCCCATGTAAGGACTGTATTAGGCCCAATGAGAGGCCCAAATAGTACACCAAAAAGTGGCACCGTCGTGGCACAGTCTTCGAGACTATGTCAGGCGGTGGTACCGCCAGTCTAGGCTGTTGTATAGCCCCTAGCATGGTGCCAGGCGGTAGTACAGCCAGTTTGGGCGGTGGTTCCGCCCAGCACAGCCTCCCAGGCGGTGGTACCACTAGATTGGGCGGTGGTACCGCCCAGTGCAGTGTTAGTGTCAGACTGACACTAGCGGTGGTACAGCCCAACACAAGCGGTGGTACCGCTCATACCCAAGAAACCCGGGAAGAGATGTTTTTAGGCTCCAAGTTTGAATCAACTTGAAACTTATAAATACCCCTCTCATCCCTGGTTAACTCACACAAGCACAGAGAATTCAAAAGTAAGGAAACGCTGCTACAATCTCTTTAGAAATATCCTCCTCTAGTCTAAGTGTTAGAATTCTATAAGAAAGGAGTGAGTGCTTGTAAAGGTTGACTCCTAAATCTGTAAAAAGGAGAAGAGGGGTGTAAGAAAGAGGTTGATCTTCGCCTATTAAAGGAAGATCAATAGTGGATGCCAGTGGCCTCGACGGAAGAGGAATCATAGGATTGGATGTAGGTCACGACGACCGAACCACTATAAATCAGTTTGCATTTCTGTTTTGCTATTTATCTTAACTACAAACTGCCTTCCTTGCTTTACATCAAGTACACTTTCGTATGCTTTCAAGTTAAGTTTCCGAAATCAGTTTTCAACGTAAATGGTTTTATCGCAACGAAAGTTTTGAAGACGTAATTTTTACCGCTGCACTAAGGGGCTCTTATTACTGATCCCATTCCTAACAATTAGTATTAGAGCCTCGTTTTCTTATTTGGTTTAACACCCAATGAGAAATTGCTCTTTTCAGCTTTCAAGAGGGTCACTCTCTCATTCGTCCACCCTTTTTCAATGGGACGGACTATACTTATTGGAAAACTCAAATGAGAGTTTTTTTGCTTTCATTGAATCTCGATTTATGACACATAGTCGAATTTGGTTTTCAAATGTCTTCTCTTCCAATGAACCATTGGAATGATTTGGAGAAGAAGATGTTTTCTTTAAATGCAAAGGCTATGAATGTCTTATTTTGCGCCTTAGACAAAACTGAGTTTAATCAAGTTTCTACTTGTGAAATGACCTTTGACATTTGGTATACTCTTGAAATCACACATGAAGGCACTAGCAAAGTTAAAGATTCGAAAATCAACTTTTTGATGCATGATTTTGAGATGTTTTGTATGGAACCAAGAGAGACTATTAGAGACATGTACACCCGTTTTACAA
>LVTN01001275.1:21273-37771 GCA_001649415.1 Musa itinerans
GGAAGTTTCACATATTCAAATCGTTACGTCTAAACAGGAGACATATCAAATGCAAGGCTCGAACAATTCAAAGTTCCTCATATTCAAAGCAAATGCAGAGATTAAATTGCCGTGAGGAAGGATCAGGTCAGGTGCAATAAGAATGATTAGAAAGCTTGCAATAGGAAGGATCGAAACACTTACAATAGCAAGGATCGAAACAATGGAAAGGATTGAAACACTTGCAATAGAATGGATTGAAACAATTGCAATAGAAGTAATCAAAACACTTGCCTTTCGAAGATTTTGATCCGAAGATCCGAAGGGGTACGCCCGAATCCTTTTTCTCCTTTCCTTTCTTTTCTTTCCCAGCTGCAACTGCCGCAGTCGCAGTCGCAGTCGCAGCCACGGCCGCAGCCACCGCAGCCGCAGCCTCTTCTTCTTCCCCTGCTCTTCTTCCTCTTATTCTTTTCCTTCTCTTCTTTCCCAGCTGCAACCGCTGCTGTCGCAGCCGCAGCCACCTCTCCCTCTTCCTCTTCTTCCCTTTCTTCTCCCTCTTCTTCTTCCTTTCCATCTCTTCTTTCCCAGCTGCAACCGCTGCTGTCGCAGCCGCAGCCACCTCTCCCTCTTCCTCTTCCTCTTCTTCCTCTCCCCTTCTTCCTTCCTCTTCTTCTTTCCCTGCCACAGCTGCAGCTGCCACAGCAGCAGCCACAGCTCCCTTTCCTCTCTTCTTCCTCACTTCTTTTCTTCCTCTCCTTCTTCTCTTCCAGCTACAGCTGCCACCGCAGCTGCCACCCCTTCTCCTCTTCCTCTCTTCTTCCCTTTTTCCTCCCCGACGCACAGCACCTCCTCTCCTCTGTTTCCCGCTGCGGGAAGCAGAGGTGCCGCAGCCTCTTCATCCGCTTCTACTTCTTCTCTTCCTCTTCTTCTTCTTCTTCTCCTTCTTCTCCTTCTTCTCCTTCTTCTCCTTCTTCTCCTTCTTCTCCTTCTTCTCCTTCTTCTCCTTCTTCTCCTTCTTCTTCTCCTTCTCTTGGCCACAGACACTCTCTCCTCTGTTTCCTCCTGCAGGAAACAGAGGTGTCACAACCTCTTCTCCTGCTTCTCCTTCTTCTCTTCCTCTTCTTCTTTTTCTCCTTCTCTTCTTCTTCTCTTTTTCCCTTCTCCTCTCCTTCCTTTCTCCTCCCCGACGCCCCGTAGCTCCTCGCTGCAGCCCTTGCCGCAGCCACCTCCTCCCTCCTCTTCTTCTTCTTCTTCTTCTTCTTCTTCTTCTTCTTCTTCTTCTTCTTCTTCTTCTTCTTCTTCTTCTTCTTCTTCTTCTTCTTCTTCTTCTTCTTCTTCTTCTTCTTCTTCTTCCTTTCTCCTCCCCAACGCCCCACACAGCACTCCTCTGTTTCCTCCTACAGGAAACAGAGGTGCTGCAGCCCTAGCTGCTGCAGCTACCTCTCTCTCCTCTCTCTCTCTTCCCTTTCTTTTCCCTCTTCTTCTTCTTCTCTTCTCCTCCTCCTCTTCTTCTTCTCTTCTTCCCCTCTTCTTCCCTTCTTCTCTACTTCTCTTCTTCTCCCCAACGCCCCACAGCATCTCTCTCTGTTTCCCATGCGTGGGAGGCGGTGGGATAAAACCGCCGCCCTTTTTTTTTCTTTTTTTTCTTTTTTTTTTCTTTTTTTCTTTTTTAACTTAATAGTTTAGTCCTTGAAATTTCTATATTTACATATAGGTCCTCCGATTTATAAATGGATCCATACATAAATTTCAGAAATGAAGGATATTACACTAGTAGAGTAAAAGATTCTAAGATAAATCTTTTAATGCATGATTTTGAACTTTTTTGAATAAAGCCAAGTGAGACTATTGGAGACATATACACCCGTTTTGCGGATGTTGTCAATAGTCTATAAGCATTTGGCAAATGTTTTTCAAATTTTGAGCTTGTTAATAAAGTTTTACAATCTCTTTTTAAAAATTGGGACTCTAAAGTAATGGCCATTTAAGAGGCCAAGGATTTGAATACTTTTTCGATCGAAGAACTTATCGGGTCTTTGATGACCTATGAAATGACCAATGTGGCACAAAACGAACATAAGAACAACCTATTGAATCTCGGATTTTGATTATGAAACTAATTGATAAGTATTTATGTTTTAATATATGTTTTGAGTGACGTAGGATGCTTTGATCAGTATGAGACAATTAAAGCAGGAAAAATCATGTTGTGCTAGAGGAAAACATGTCAGAAGATTAGACGTCGAGCCGGAGGATCAGTCGAAGTATCGATAGAAGGCTTCGGGCCATGGATTCGGGCATCGGACCAAGAAGAGCGGATATTGCGCCAAGGATATCAGAGTTGCGGAGTCAACTGACCGATTGGGCAATAGGCAACAAGAGAGGACGATGTGCCGAAGAATCGGACGAAGCGTCGAGGGACCAATGACATACCGGACAACATGATTAATGCTTAGTATTAATTGTCTAGATCAAAGTGTATTTTTACATGTGCAGGATTAACTACAATAGCAAGGCATAAAGCAAAATGAAGTCCCAAAGTCAAGGTTGTGATTTCATCAGGAGTTCGAGAGTTCATCGGAAGTCCGAATGTTTGTCAGAATTTCTACCAGAATTGACTAAGAAGTCCAGGAGCTTACCAAAGAAGCTTGTCGAAACTCGCCAAGTAGATCATCAGGAAGTCCTAGAGCTTGCTAGGAGTCTGTTGGAACATTGCCCAGAGATCGTCGGAAGTTCGCCAAAAGATCGCGGGAAGCTCACCAGAAGAAACTTAGACTTATAGACTAATTTAGCTTAGTAAATATCTTAAAATTCATAGTTAGCCTATAATTGGGATGAAATTAGGCCAACTCAATTAGGGGTCAATTGGGCCTAAATTTAGGTTGTGTTGGGCTAAGTGCACGACCCAACTAGTAACCCAATAGGTGGCACCTATTGAATCTCATATTCTGATGATGAAACCAATTGATAAAGTTTATGATTTGATCTGCATTTTGAGTAATGTAGGAAGGTTCGATCAGGGAGACAATTAAAGTAAGAAGAATCATGTTGGGTCGGAGAAAAACATGTCAAAAGATTGGACATCGAGCCGAAGGATCGGTCGACGTATCGATAAAAGGCTTCGGGCCATGAGTTCAGGCATCGGAGCAAGAAGAGCGGATATGACACTAAGGAAATTGGAGTTGCGGACGTCAACTAGCCAATTGGGCAATTGGTCGCAAGAGAGGACGATGCGTTGAAGAATCGGACGAAGCGTCGATGAACCAATGACATGTTGGACAACATTTGATTAGCATAGTAATAATTGTCTAGATTAAAGTGGGTTTTAAGTGTGCAGGATTAACTATGATAGTAAGGCATAAAGTAAAATGAAGTCACGGAGTCAAGAACGCGATTTCGTTTGGAGTTCGAGAGTTCGTCGGAAGTTCTGCCGGAATTGATTAAGAAGTCCAGGAGCTTGCCAAAGAAGCTCACTGGAACTTGCCAAGAAGATCATCGTGAAGTCCAAGAGCTTGTCGGGAGTTCATTGGAACATTACCGAGAGATCGTTGAAACCTAGACTTATGGATTTGTTTAGCTTAGTAAATGTCTTAAATTTTGTATTTAGCACATAATTGAGATTGAAATTGGGCCAACCCAATTAGGGGCTAGTTAGGCCCATGTATGGACTGTGTTGGGCCATGTAAAAGGTCCAAACAGTGACCCAACAAGTGGCACCATCGTGGCATAGTCTCCGAGACTGTGTCAAGTGGTGGTACCACTAGTCTGGGCGGTGGTACCGCCCAAACACAGTCTCCAAGAGATTGTCAAGTGGTGGTATCGTCAGTCTGAGCGGTGGTACCTCCCAGTTGTAGGGTGTCAAGCTATGGTATCACCAGACTGGGTGGTGGTACCATCCAGTGTCAGTGTTGTAGGTGATGGTACTACTCGTACCCGGGAGACCTAGGATGAGACATTTTCAGGCTCTATGTTTGAATCAACTTGAGGCCTATAAATACCCCTCTTATCCCTAGTTAACACACACACAACTAAGAGCAAAAAAGAAAAGAAAATGCTATTGTAATTGTGTGTGAACTCCTCTCAAAACATAAGTGTTAGTCTTGTTTAAGAGAGGAGTGAAGGGGGTTATAAAGGTTCTTTCCTAAACCTGTCAAAAGGAGAATCGAGTTGTAAGGGTTGTTTATCTTCGCCTATTGAAAGAAGATCGATAGTTGATGCCGGTGGCCTCGACGGAAGAGGAATCGATGGAGTGGATGTAGATCACAACGACCAAACCACTATAAAAACATGGTTTGCATTTCTTTTGAGCAATTTACTTTATACTGTAAACTTACTTGCTTTACATCCACTACACTCTTTCGTATGCTTTCAAGTTAACATCTTCTGAAATGGGTTTAATTGCAATGAGATTTCGAACCGATGTAATTTTATCCACTGCACCAATTCACCCCCCCCCCTCTTAGTGCCAACTTATTCCTAATAGTTGGTATTAGAGCCATGTTCGTTTCTCATTTGGTTTAACACCCAAGAGAAATGACTCTTTTAAGCTTTCAAGAGGGCTTTTCTATCATTCATCCGCTCATGTTCAATGTGATGGATTACCCATATTGGAAAACTCGAATGAGAGTTTTCTTGCTTTCATTGAATCTCGATTTATGAAATATTATTGAAAGCGGTTTTCAAAAGTCTTCTACTCCAATGAATGAATGGAATGATATAGAGAAGAAAACTTTTTCTTTAAATGCTAGAACTATGAGTACTCTATTTTGCGCTTTAGATAAAAAAGAATTCAATCAAATTTCTATGTGCGAAACGACTTTCGATATTTGGCACACTCTTGAAATCACACACGAAGGCACTAGTAGAGTAAAAGATTCTAAGATAAATTTTTTGATGCATGATTTTAAGCTGTTTTGAATGAAGCCAAGTGAGACTATTGGAGATATATACACCCATTTTGCGGATGTTGTCAATAGTCTAAAAGCACTTGGCAAATGTTTTTCAAATTTTGAACTTGTTAATAAAGTTTTATGATCTCTTTCTAAAAATTGGGACTCTAAAGTAATGGCCATTCAAGAGGCCAAGGATTTGAATACTTTTTCGATCGAAAAACTTATCGGGTCTTTGATGACCTATGAAATGACCAATGTGGCATAAAACGAAAATGAGAACAACCTATTGAATCTCATATTTTGATTATGAAATCAATTGATAAGTATTTATGTTTTAATCTATGTTTTGAGTGATGCAGGATGCTTCGATCAAGATGAGACAATTAAAGTAGGAAAAATCATGTTGTGCTAGAGGAAAACATGTCAAAAGATTGGACGTCAAGCCGGAGGATCGGTCGACGTATCGACAGAAGGCTTCGGGCCATGGATTCGGGCATCGGGCCAAGAAGAGCGGATATTGTGCTAAGGATATCAGAGTTGCAGAGTCAACTGACCGATTGGGCAATAGACAGCAAGAGAGGACGATGCGCCGAAGAATCGGATGAAGCGTCGAGGGCCAATGACATGCTGGACAACATGATTAATGCTTAGTATTAATTGTCTAGATTGAAGTATATTTTTACATATGCAGGATTAACTACGATAGTAAGGCATAAAGCAAAATGAAGTCCTAGAGTCAAGGACGTGATTTCGTTGGGAGTTCGAGAGTTCGTCGGAAGTCTAGACGTTCGTCGGAAGTTCTGTCGAGAAGTCTAGGAGCTTGCCAAAGAAGCTCGTCGAAACTCACTAAGAAGATCATCGTGAAGGCCAAGAGCTTGCCGGGAGTCTGTTGGAACATTACCGAGAGATCGTCGGAAGCTCGCTGGAAGAAATTAGACTTACAGACTTGTTTAGCTTAGGAAATATCTTAGAATTCTTAGTTAGTACGTAATTGGGATTAGATTTGGGCCAACCCAATTAGGGGCCAGCTGGACCCATGTAAGAACTATGTTGGGCCCAATGAAAGGCCTAAACAATGCCCTAAGAGGTGATGCCGTCGTGGCACAGTCTCTGAGACTGTGTCAGGCGGTGGTACTACCTAGACATAGCCTCCGAGAGGCTACAGGCGATGGTACCGCCCAGCACAGCCTCCCAGGCGGTGGTACCACCAGATTGGGCGGTGGTATCGCCCAATGCAGTGTTAGTGTCAGATTGACATAGGCAGTGGTACCGCCCATACCCAGGAAACCCGGGATGAGAAGTTTTTAGGCTCTAAGTTTGAATTAACTTGAGGCCTATAAATACCCCTCTCTTTCTTGGTTAACATACACAAGTATTGAGAGTAAAAAAGGAAAGAAACGCTATTGCAATCTTGTGTGAGCTCCTCTCAAAGTTCTAAGTGTTAGAATAGTTTGAGAGAGGAGTAAGTGGGGGTGTAAGGGTTATCTCCTAAACCCGGTGAGAGGAGAATCAAGTTGTAAGAAGGAGGTTAATCTTCGCCTTTTAAAGGAAGATCGATAGTGGATGCCGGTGGCCTCGACGGAAGAGGAATCGACGGAGTGGATGTAGGTCACGACGACCGAACCACTATAAAATTGGCATGTTCTCTGGTTTGTATGTACTTCCTGCCATTTACATACTACAAACTGAATCTTTACTTGCCTATTGCATTCACTTCATAAATGTACGCTTTCAAAGTTATTACCTTTACAAAATGATTTTTCATCGGAAACAGATTTAATCAAAACAAAGTTTTAAACCGACGTTATTTTACCGCTGTACTAATTCACCCCCCCTCTTAGTGCCAACCCCGACTCTTGATCCTAACACAACCTTCCAAAGAAAAGGAAGGATTTGGCACTCGAGCGAAAGCTCAATTGATGATGAACTTGAACTTCTCACTATAAAACTTAAAAAGTTCACTAAACAAGAATTAAAGAATAAAAATAAACTTAAAAATAAGTTGTCAAAGATGAAGAGAGCACTCAAAGTGACTTGGGATGAAATGAGTGCATCTGAAGAAGAGGAGCAAACCGATGAAGACGAAATGACAAACTTCGCTTTCGTGACTCTCGACAATGAGGTAAAATACTCAAACAAAACCCCCTTAGTTTATTTCGAAATTACATGATGCTTTTCATGAGTTATTTTTAATTTAGTTTAGAAAAATTATTTTTCTTGAAAATTACATGTTTAATAATGTAATGAAAATGCTAAAAAATTGGGATCATACTAGTAATTTTGAAAATGATAATGAAAATTACATGTTTTATGATAAAGAAATAAAATGTTAGATTTAAATCTAATGATAATCCTATGTATGTTTTTTAAAAAGAAATAATATGTATCTTGATGATTTCCGATTTTGATTGAAAATGCTTTATGTCCAATGAAACTATGCTTGATATCTTAATGAAAATGTTAAGAGGTTTGATATCATGCTTAATGTGAAATTATGTATGTTGTACCTTAAAAAACTTGAACCATGTTTTGATATCATGCCCAAAGTAATAATGCATAATGATCATGCTTAATAAGTTTATATTTCGAAATTATGCATGATGATTTTTGTGATTCATGGCTTATTGATCTTTGTCGCAATGAAAGTTACTTTTTCAGTTATAAACAAGATGGATGGTTTTTATGACGAAATTTATTTTTCAATCCTAAACGTTTATGCATGTTTTTATTTGGTATAAAAAGATAAAGGCATACTTGTGTGAAACCACAACTTAAAATGAAACATCTCTATCTTATTGATTTTTTGATAAAAGATTAATGAATCCATGTATATTATGCTTTTGTGAATCTCATGTATTATGAAAATGATTTGAATTTAATGGTTTTATCGAAATCATGAACTTGATTTCTCGTGATTTATAACTTGAAATCATTTATGAATCAAAATATCTTATTATGCGTTCTTGTATCTTCTTATTGAGATTTATCCAAATGAATCTTGGTTTCTCTCTTGATTTCTCAGAATTTATAACATGAGATTACCTTTGAAGATCATTGACTATTTAATCTCCTAAGATTTCTTTTTGTTATTTAAAGGAGATTTGTCAAGATGAATCATTTGCGAATTGATCATTCTTGATCTTTCATCCTTCATGTCATGACTTTCATAAGATTACCTTTGTATTTATGTGATGCTTAGAACATTGATGTAAGAAAGAAATAAATTGCACCATTAAAAATTCTTCTTTTTTATTTACAATGACAAAAGGGAGAAAGGAAATCACTTGCATTTAGAAAGATCGATAAATATCTTTATTTAATTTTGAATCTCTTGAAAATGACTATGTTGATTTGACAAATCAAATGAGTTGAAAATAATGATGAATATTTTGAAAATAAATATTTTTATCATGTTTGATGATTTTATATTTTGATATTGTGCATGATGAGTTGTACTGATGATTGATTTATTTTTGGTATGATGCATAAAGTAAGAATGAAATGTAAGGTTTTAAAATTATGCATATTTTAATTTGAAACTATTATGATGCACAAACATACAGAAAAAAGATTGATACTTTAACTTTGTCATAATTTAAAAATTGATGTAAAGGGAAAAAAAATTATAATATTTTATTCTTCCCTTCTTTTTGACAATGACAAAGGGGAAGAAAAATTGCTAGCTCAAGATGCAAATTTTTTTTCAACTTTCATGTGTGAAAAACTTGGTAGTTTGAATATCATAAAGAAAAGCAAACATACTAACTTACACATCTAGCAAAATTTACAAACTTGCAAAACTTAAAATTTGCTAGCTTGCATATTCTAAAATGATGCATTGCTATCTTGCATTCTTTTTCAAAAACTTGTTAACTTTCATACTTTAAAGAGAAGTAACACTTGCCAAATTGCTAGCTTCCATTTCGTAAAATGATGTAAAATTTTGTTAGCTTGTGTTTTGCCCCAAGCAAAAAAATCGCACTTATCAAAAGAGAAGAAAATGCTATCTTGAACATCACTAAAGATTGTTAGTTTTCCTATCTTAAGAAGCAAAAATGCAAACTTGCAAAATTTACAATCTTGCACATATTAATGATGATTTGGGGATTATGCATGTTGTAAGGTGATGAACAAATTTGCTAGTTGTATGTTATAAAACTTGCATGATGATAAAAATGGAGATTATGCAATGATTTGAACTTGTATGTCTAAAATACTTGATAATTGAGCTTCTCATTTTTGTTAATGACAAAGGGAGAGAAGTATGATATTATGCATGATTTTATTATGACAAGTTGCTTGAATTTTTGAATTTAAGAGTTCTATCAATATAGCATATTGAAAGGAAGAGTTAAGGTTAACTCCGTCATCAATTGGTTGTCATCATAAAAAAGGGAGAGATTGTTGAATCTTGAATTTTGATGATGAAACCAATTGATAGTGTTTATGATTTGATTTACGTCTTGAGTGACATAGGAAGCTTCGATCAGGGAGAGACAATTAAAGTAGGAAGAATCATGTTGGGCCGAAGAAAAACATGTCAGAAGATTGGACGTCGCACCAAAGGATCGGTTGACGTATCGACAGAAAGCTTCAGGCCATAAGTTCGAGCATCGGGCCAAGAAGAGCAGATATTACATCAAGGAAATTGGAGTTGCGGAGGTCAACTAGCTGATTGGGCAATGAGCCAAAAGAGAGGATGATGCGCCGAAAATCGGATGAAGCGTCGATTAACTAATGACATGCCGGACAACATTTGATTAGCTTAGTAATAATTGTCTAGATTGAAGTGGGTTTTAAGTGTGCATGATTAACTACGATAGCAAGGCATAAAGCAAATTGAAGTCCTGGAGTCAAGAACGTGATTTCCTTGGGAGTTTGAGAGTTTGTCGGAAGTCCGGACGTTCGTTGGAAGTTCTGCCGGAATTGATCGAGAAGTCCAAGAGCTTGCCAAAGAAGCTCATCAAAACTCACCAAAAAGATCGTCATGAAGTCTAGGAGCTTGTTGGGAGTCCGCTAGAACATTGCCCAGAGATCGTCGGAAGTTCGTCGAAAGATTACCGGAAGCTCGCTGGAAGAAACCTAGACTTACATACTTGTTTAGCTTTGTAAATGTCTTAAATTTCATAGTTAGCACATAATTGGGATTGGAATTGGGCCAACCCAATTAGGAGCCAGTTGGGCCCATGTATGGACTATGTTGGGCTGAGTGAAAGGCCCAAATAGTGACCCAACAAGTGGCACCATCGTGGCATAGTCTCCAAGACTGTGTTTGGCGGTGGTACCACCAGTCTTGGCAGTGGTACCGCCCAGACATAGTCTTCGAGAGACTGTCAAGCGGTAGTACAACTAGTCTGGGCGATGGTACCGCCTAGTGTCAATGTTATAGGTGGTGGTACCGCCCGTACCTGGGAGACCCGGGATGAGATATTTTTAGGCTTCAAGTTTGAATCAAATTGAGGCCTATAAATACCCCTCTCATCTCTGGTTAACACACACACAACTAAGAGCAAAATAGAAAAGAAAACACTATTATAATTGTGTGCGAACTCCTCTCAAAACATAAGTGTTAGTCTTGTTTAAGAGAGGAGTGAAGGTGGTTGTAAAGGTTCTCTCCTGAACCTGTCAAAAGGAGAATCAAGTTGTAAGGGTAGTTGATCTTAGCCCATTGAAAAAAGATGGATAGTATATGCCAGTGGCCTCGACGGAAGAGGAATCGGTAGAGTAGATGTAGGTCACCATCATAAATGCTTATCAATTGGTTTCATCATCAAAATATGAAATTCAACAATGAACGCATAAATAGAGTAAAAGATTCTATGATTAATTTTTTGATATATAGTTATGAATTATTTAGAATGAAACCAAGCGAAACCATTTGTGACATGTACACCCGTTTTACGGATGTTGTCAACGGTTTGAAAGCTTTTGGTAGATGTTATACTAATCTTGAATGGGTTAATAAAATTTTAAGATCTATTCCAAAGAGTTGGGATCCAAAGGTATAATTGTTATTCAATAAGCAAAGGACTTGAACAACTTTCCTCTTGAAGAACTCATAGGATTATTAATGACCTATGAAATTACTTCCAAGGCATATGACAAATATAAGAAGACCTTTCAAAGAACAAAAATGATATTACACTTAGAACCAAAGAAGATCACTCAAGCGAAAGCTCAAGTGATGATGATGACATAGCACTCTTTACAAGAAAATTTAAAAAGTTCATGAAAAGAAACAAAATGAATTCTGTAAGACAAGAATCTAAAAATAAAAATAAACATAAAAAGGATACAGTTATTTGTTTTGAATGCAAAAGGCTATGGAACTTCAAAAATGAGTGTCCATAGCTGAAGAAAAAGTTGATAGCATAAAAGAGGAAGAAAGCACTTAAGGCAACTTGGGATGAATCAAGTGCATCAGAAGATGAAGATCAAGCTAATGAACAGGAAGTGGCAAACTACGCATTAGTGACTTTCAACAACGAGGTATGTGACTCACCTGAAATTGTTAGGACCAAAATCAGCACTAGGAGGGGGGTGAATTAGTGCTTTTAGGTAAACGACATTAATTCGAAAAACTTCAATGATTTGAAAGTTTGATTCGATGAAACTGCATTGGAAATAATATCAAAAGTGTGCTTAACTTAGAGTAAATGTAATAAGTAGTTAAAATAGAAAAATAATAGTAATGAAGAGCAGAAAGAAGATGCATACCAAATTTATAGTGGTTTGGTCATCGTGACCTACATCGACTCCCGATTCCTCCTCCGGTGAGGCCACCAGTGTCCACTAATGGTCTTCCTTCAATGGGCAAAGAACAACTACCCTCTTATAACTCTTTCTCTTTTTCATAGGTTTAAGAGACAACCTTTATAAGCCTCACACCTCTCTTAGAATGATCGCAATGCTAAAGAAAGAGGACACTTAGCACTTTTTCAACACTTTTGTAACCCACAATCTTAAGACTTTTATTCACATTTTCATGCTCTTTCATGCAGGAAAGAGGGGTATTTATAGTCCCCAATGAATTCAAAAATGGAGCTAAAAAGTGTCTCATCCCTAGTTTATGGGGTATTGATGGTACCACCGTTATTATTGGTTAGTACCACCACTTGTAGACTGACACTAGGTCGTATGACCACCCAATCTAGGCGGTATGACCGCCTAATAGAACATCGGAGACTGGGCTCTCACGACACCATTGCCTGATAGGGTGGTACCACCGTTTGGCAGCATTAACTATCGATGGTACCACCATCCAGTCTAGGTGGTACCATCGCCTAAACTGTAGGGAAATCTAGGGGCGACATCACATGTATAGCGGAAGAATAGAAAAAATAAAATCCCCAAATTTTCCAATGATGTGTTCGTCAACGTGCGAAGATTGGTGCGCAAAATCCACGAAATTGAAAATCACGCATGAGATAGTTATATTATCTAGGGAGATTGTATATCCCTAAATTCCTACAGATCTATAGGAGAGGATGAATAAGGTCAAGCGTCCTCCTCTCTAGTAGTGATCCACATAGTAGGGCTGCGACGATGCTCCTCAAATCTCCAAGCCTGTTATTTGAGGAGGAGAAGTGGAGAAGAGAATAGGAGGTGGCAACCTAGAAACCTCAAGCCTGTGGGTGTTTGGTTCCCTTCTATTTATAGAGGCCCTCCTATCAACTTAACCCTAATGAATCCTGCCCTATTAGGTATTAGATCTCCATTCAACTACCCAAGTCTCTTATATGAGTGGATTTCTATATAATAATCTCTCATTGACTCTTATTGGATCTCATCCATAGGATCCAATAATTCAGGGGCTTATTGGTTATCTAATAAGATATGGGCTCCGACAGATATCTTATTGAATCTCAGATTTTGATGATGAAATCAATTGGTAAATTATTTGATCTAATCCATATGTTGAGATAAGTGTGCTGGATTAACTACGATAGTAGTATGGTGTAAAAGCAGATGATAGGTTAGAGTCGAAGATTTCGACGATATACCGGGAGCTCGCCGAGAGTTCATCGTAAGATCATCGGAAGCACGCTAGAAGACTCATCGAAAGCTTGTCGGGAGATCACCGGAAGCACACCGGAAGACTAGCCGAGAGTTCGTCAGGAGTTCGCTAGAAGCACGTCGGAAGACTCGCTGAGAGGTTCGTCGGAGGATCACCAAAAGAGAAATCGACGTACCGGACTATTTACTTATCTTAATCATAGATTAAGTTAGGATTGAGAGGTGATCCCACTAACTTAATTAGGGGACAATTGGGCCCTCAATAGGGCTGAATTGGGCTGGATTGAATAGCTCATTCAGCACCTGAAAACATGGCCGGCGATGGTACTGCTTGGGAGACTCGATCTCCCAAGAATTCTAGGTGGTGGTACCGCCCCTGTCAAGTGGTGGTACCATCGACAGTTAACGCTGCCAGCGGTGGTACCGCCCTTGTCAGGTGGTGGTTGTTAGGATCAAGAGTGGCACTAAGAGGGGGGGTGAATTAGTGCAGTGAAAAATTCTTAGCTTTCGTAAAATATATTGTACATTTAAAGGAAATTGATTCAGAAAAATAGTAACTTAAAACATAAGAGAGCGTAAGCGTAGTGAAAGCAAGATGAGGAGAAGAAGCACTTTGCTATGAAATAACTTGTAGTTAAAGTAAATTGCTTAAAACAAAATGCAAACTAGATTTAGAGCGGTTCGATCAATGTGACCAACATCCACTATTGGATTCCTCCTCCATCGAGGTCACTAGCATCCACTATAGGCCATCCTTCAATAGGTGAAGACTAATCACCTTTTACAGCTCTTTCTCCTTTTGTCGGGTTTAGGAGAGAACCCTTACAAGTCTCACACCTCTCTAGAATGATCTCAAAATTTAGAAAGGGAGGAGGAGAACTCTAGCATTTGTTTACAATACTTGTACACCCCAATAACTCAAGATTATAATCACACTTTAGTGCCTTTTCATACTGAAAAGGGTGGGGTATTTATAGGACCCAATGGCTTTCAAAAGTGGAGCCAAAAAGTGTCTCATCCTGGATTTTCGGGGTACTGGCAGTACCACTGCCATTACTGGGTGGTACTATAGCCTGACATCTGACATTGGGCGATATTATCGCTTAGTCTAGGCGGTACCAACGCCTGACAGAGCTCGGAGACCGAGCTCTGGCGGTACCACCGCCTAACAAGGGCAATACCACCGTTGGTAGCAATAACTATCGACGGTACCATCGCCTGACAGGGGCAGTACAATCGCCCAGAATTCCTGAGAGACCGAGTCTCCCAAGCGGTGCCACCACCGGCCAAGAATTCAGGGTCCTAGTTGGGCCTTGAATCCGGCCCAAACCAGCCAAACTTCAGGCCTAGTTGGCCCCTAATTAAGTTAGTGGGAATACCTCCCAATCCTAACTTAATTTATGCTTTAACTACGATAATTAAGACATGATTACTGCACTTCATGATCTGGTGCGTCAATTGCTCTTCCGGCGAACATCCGACGAACTCTCGGCAATGCTCCGGCGGACTCCCGACAAGCTCTTGGACTTTACGACGATCTTCTTAGCAAGTTCTGACTAGCTTCTTTGGCAAGCTCCTGGACTTCTCGGTTGGTTCCGGCAGAACTTCCGATAAACATCCAGACTTCCGACGAACTCTCGAACTTCTAATGAGATCTCGATCTTGACTCCGGTAACACCTACTTTATGTCTTACTACTATCATAGTTAGTCCTGCACACTTTTCTCAACATATAGATTAGATCAGCAATTTACAATCGACTTCACCATCAAAATCCGAGATTCAACAATCTCCCCCTTTTTGATGATGACAATCAATTGATAATGGAGTTAACCCTAACTCCCCCTATCTATCTGCCATACTTAAGAAAAGACTTTCTTGAATTCAAGGCCTTTGAATTCAAGAATCAAACCGATAAGTTATATTCATTAAACTTATCAATATGCATATTATGATTCTTATCATGATCTAACATTCTCAAAATGATGTCAAGGCATGATATTCATTTTCAAGTATGATATTTCAAATATGAAAGATGACAAAGATAGCAATTCATCATTCTATGGCAAGATATCCAATTTAAAATTGCAAGTTTAGCTCTAGATATCTTATCATAATGAAAGGATAGCAATAACAAAAAGGTATTATTTCTAGCGAACCTCTGGTATTATTTCTCCCCCTTTGTCAATAACAAAAAGGAGAACAATTCAAGAATGTAAGTATGGTAAAAAAAATTCATGCCACATTTCAAATTGTAAAAATTCATACCAATCATATTTCAAGCATTTATGATATGGTATCATTCAAAAGTTCTCAACATTAAAAGTTATAATTATTAAAGAGATAGCTTCCATCAACTTCTCCCCATTTTTTCATCAAAACTTTGCATGAAGAAGGAAAGGAGGAAATCCATTAAGAACCAACTTTGTGAAATGATAAAAGAGTTTCATTACATCATGCTTCAATTTTCATAAGTATCAAGATATTCATGTGAAATTAAATCCTCACTCTTACAAGTGTTCATCTCATAAAAAAAAAAAACTCATAAAAATTCTTCCTTCAATAAGAAAGAATTCATGTAAAAGAATCATCATATGAAGGATAAAAGAAATTCCGTAAATAAGCTTTCATAATGAGAAGATCATCACATCAAATCCATTTCTCAATAAAAATTCAGAAGGGATAAATCCAAGAGATGCATTTGTCAATGAAACCCATGAAGTAATTGAGTGTATCAAAAATCATTAAGTGATGGAGCAAGAGTATGAAATAAACTTGATATGGCATAAATTCATGAAAGCTCCTTTCAAGAGATACATTAAGTGAAAGATAGTCCGGAAAATATATACATTAAATTCATGCATGCAGATAATTTAACATTCCTAATTCTCTTCTAATAAAATCAAATTGTTCTTCATTTAAAGGCTTTGTAAAAATATCGACTAATTGATTTTTTGTATCAATAAACTCTAGAATTACATCATGATTATTAACATGATCTCGTATAAAGTGATGCCAAATATCAATATGTTTAGTTCTAGAGTGTTGAATGAGATTCTTTATTAAATATATTGCACTTGTGTTATTGCATTTTATAGGGATATTTTTTAGATGAATCTTATAATCTTCTAAAGTGTTTTTCATCCACACGAATTGTGCACAATATGCAATAGCTACAATGTACTCAACTTCAGTTGTAGATAGTGTAACCGAGTTTTGTTTCTTGAATGACTAAGAAACAAGTTCGTGTCCTAAAAATTGACATGTTTCGGATGTGCCTTTACTATCTAATCTACATCCGGCAAAATCCGCATCAGCCTATACAATTAGTTCAAAGTTCTTAGATTTTGGATACCATATGTAATATCCCATACTTTTAAAATTTATTAATAAGGATTTATTTATAAATCGGAGGACCTATATGTAAATATAAAAATTTCGAGGACTAAACTGTTAAGTTAAAAAAAAAAAAAAAAGAAAAAAGAAAAAAAAAAGGGGCGGCGGTTTTATCCCACCGCCTCCCACGCTCTCTGTTTCCCATGGGAAACAGAGAGAGATGCTGTGGGGCGTTGGGGAGAAGAAGAGAAGTAGAGAAGAAGGGAAGAAGAGGGG
>LVTN01001275.1:52411-70351 GCA_001649415.1 Musa itinerans
GACTCCTACTTCTAACAACCTCCTAATAGGACTCCTACTCAAGACTCATATTCCTTTACAACTCCTAATGCTTCTTTAAGAAATAACCTCATAACCCTAGTCGACCTCTTCAACTCTTTAACAAGGGTCGGCTAGGTAGATTTTACATGAATGCCCCTCTCAATTAGGACTCTCCTAGCTAGAGTCCTAACAGACCCACCATCTTCAAATCAGCCTTATCCTCGAGGCTGACGATCTATAAATTCTGAGAATTTGATCTTCAAGTCGTCATAGTTCTCCCAAGTGGCACCTTTTGCTGGTAAGTTCGCTCACTGTATTAGCACTTTAGTAGTGGGTCGTCGTCATCGAGTCATGATCCGTTGATCAATAATGGTACTCTGTTGGGTTTGGAGTTCTCTTTGGGTAGTTATATTTGGCAGATGGCTTTGGGCTATCTCGTTTTGTCCTAACTTGAGCTTTAAACATGACACATGGAAGACTGGATGGATTCGGGAGCTAGCAAGTAAGTCCAATCTATATGCTACAGCTCTGATGTGCTCCAAAATTTGGGAGGGTCTATAGAACCAAGGTAAAAGCTTCATAGATGCTCTAGTCTAGATTGATGTTTGCTTGTATGGCTGGAGCCATAGGAAGACCCAATCTCCTACTAAAAATTCTCTTTCGCCTTTGTGTTGATCATATTGTTGTTTCAACCTTGCTTGAGCTATAGTGAGATTATCTTTTAGCAACTTCAGCATTTTGTCTGTCTTGTAGTTATATGTCTACTTGTTCCACTTTAGAGATGCCCAACACATATTTTGGGATCACAAGGGGAGGTCGACCATACAAAGCCTCATATGGAATACATTTTATGGATGAATGATAAGTTATATTATACCTCCCTTCGGCCTAGGGAAGCCACTTTGTCCACTCTTTTGGTCAATCAGTAGTGAAACGATCGAAAATTTAGCTTACTCAGGTAGCCGAAAATTCAGCTTATTAATATCCTTAAGGAAGTTGCTGGTTGGAAGTGAAATGGTAAAAAATTCAGCTTGCTCGGGTAGCCGCAAAAGTGCATCTACAACAACATTCTCTTTCCCTTTTTTAGAAATTATTTCATAATCATATCCAAAAAGCTTTGCTACCCATTTTTGCTGCTTGGGAAAGATATCTTCTACTCCAAGAAATATTTTAGGCTTTTATGGTCAGCCTTGATTTGAAAGTGTCACCCGATCAAGTACGGTCTCCACTTGGCCACCGCATGCACAATCGTAAGCATCTCCTTATCATAAATAGTCATCTTGAGATGGGAAGGAGATAATGCCTTACTAGTATAAGTAAGGGGGTGGCTATCTTGCATTAATACATCACCAGTTCTAACTCTGGAGGCATCGGTTTCAATAACAAAAGTCTTGCCGAAGTTAGGTAGCGTTAGTACTGGCATTGTCGTCATTGCAACTTTAAGTTCGTTGAAGGCTGTGGTAGCTTTGTCCGACAAATGGAAAGCATCTTTTTTTAGCAAGGAAGTAAGGGGTGCACTAATATTTCCATAGTTTTTAATGAACTTACGGTAGTAGCCTATTAAACCGAGAAAGCCGCGTAGCGATTTTATGTTCCTCGGGGTTGGCCAGTTCTGCATTGCTTCAATTTTGAAAGGGTCCACAACCACACCTTCCTTTGTTATGATATGCCCCGAATATTTCACCTTCTATTAAAGAAAGCTGCACTTTGATTTTTTGACAAAAAGAACATGTTATCGCAAAATTATCAAAACAAGTCGTAAGTGCGGAAAATGACTTTCAAGAGAAGGGTTGTAAATAAGGATATCATTGAAGAAAGCCAGCACAATCTTACGAAGATAATTTTGAAAAATATCATTTATAAGGCTCTAGAAGGTGGAGGGAGCATTGGTGAGACCAAAGGGCATTACCAAAAATTCGTAGTGGCCGTTGTGTGTTCGAAAGGCAGTTTTTGGTATGTTTTCTTCGTACATTTGTATTTGATAATACTCGGATCAAAGGTCTAACTTTGTGAAGAATTGTGCTCCCTTTAATTCATCAATCAATTTATCTACTATTGGAATAGGGTATTTGTCCTTGATGGTTATGCCATTGAGAGCTAGGTAATCAATGCACATTCGCCGAGTTTCGTCCTTCTTTCGTACGAGGAGTACTAGTGAAGAGTAAGGCTGCAACTTGGCTAAATAACTCCTATTTTTAGCATCCCTTTTACAATCCTTTCTATTTCATCCTTCTAAAGATATGGATACTGATATGGCCGAGTATTTGCTGAAGGTTTGCTTGGAAGAATCGGTATATAATGATTATGCTAACGAGTAGGAGGTAAGTTGCGTAGTTCATCAAATATATCTGAAAATTCAGCAAGCAAAGGAAGTAGGTTTGGATCTTCAAATTCTATTGGCTCTCCCTTAGTTTGCTACTCAAGTTGTACCAAAAAGCCACTGCACGCTTTGTGCAAAACCTTCTCCATTCGTTGTGTATAAATCGTCATTATTTACAGTAAGGGAAAACAAGTGATACTGCATGGGAAACATAAGGGCGACATAACGATGATTTGCACACAATGAATGGAGTCTCATGTTAGGATTCTAGCCAAGAGAGGCCTAATAAAAAGGGGCATTCTGTTAGGACTTTAGCTAGGAGAGCCCTAATAGAGAGGGGCATTTATATAAAACATATCTAAGCCGACCCCTATTAAAGAGGTGAAGAGGCCGGCTAGGGTTAGGAGGTTGTTTCTTAGAGAAGAATTAGGAGTTGTAAAAAAATAGAAGTCTTGAGTATGAGTCCTATTAGGAGTTAGGGTTTAGAAGCCCTATAAATAGCCATGTATTTATCCTCTTTTCTTAAGCAATAAATGAATTTTTTCTATAGCCTTTGAGCAGCAACTTGGAGGAAGAAACCCTTATAGAGTTCCAAGGAGGCCGATCCCCTAAAGAGATCAACCCTAAGCTTAGAATCTACAAGGGTTCTATCACCTGGTATTAGAGCAGCATTCTTGGTATCTCACTGCCCTTCCACAGCCATCCATCAGCCCTCCACAGCTGCCTAAAGCAATTTCCACAATTGCTTAAAAGATCGTCACTAAATTCCGCCGTCATCTCCACCATCGCAGATCATCCTTTGATCTTTCCATAAATTTCAATAGGTTCTGGTTTCCTACCTTACTATTACTGCAATTTTGTTATCCTTACTCAAAAATCTAAAAAAAAGTTGTTCCTATATTGCTGCATAAACTTTTCATCGTAAAGTTTTCATCTCTACGATGAAAGATACATTGCAGAATTCCAACAGCATAGCACAATCTGTTTGATCTTACTACTATGTTTTTTCTATCCAAATCTCTACAAAATTTTTATGACATCTTTGACACTTCCTAATAGCAGACTTCCATTTGGCTTCGTAAAAAAATTCTCAATACAAACCACTGATCTTTTATGTCCAATCTGCTACACTTAAAAATATGTGCTGTAGAAAACTTTAGCCGCATATTGTTGCCTTAACCGATCTATTTGCAATCCTTTTTGAATGAAATTTCTTATACACTTCATAGATCATCTTGACTTCCATCTAAGATTGATCTATTGAGGAATTCATCTCTAAAAATGTTCTTGTGTTGCTGCAAATTTTCTTCGTAAACCGCTGAAATTTTTTGATGAGAATTCTGCTATCGCAAATTGCACCAATTTCCTTACTATTATACTGCGTATATTTTCTTGATTAAATTTTTCATTCTTGCTATCATATAAACTGAGATTTTGCTGGCAATTCCCTTCTCAAATCTCTCAAGGTTTTGGTAGAAATTTTGTCGAGAAACCACTATTTCTTCAACGATAATTCTGCTCTTACAAGACAACACATACCTGCAGCAACTTCCACTGATTTCTATCAAACCTTTGCTACCATCTACCACAGATCTAAAACATTCATCCACAGCCCTAAAACTTCACTAAACCACACCCTCAAACTGCACCCAAAACAGCCACAAAACAAGCCTAAACCGCAGCCTACAACCACCAACCCTTTCGACCATCACTTCTCTCAACCTATAAATGCCTTTAACCCAACAATAAAAGAGAGATCTTAACATCACAGATTTGGAGGTATATATTATGGCATCTGAGGAGGCAATCAATGCTAAATTCAAAGCTTTCAAGGCGTGAATGGAGGATAAGATTCAGACTCTCTTTACCGAACTCAATTTGGGCCGACCACCAAGCCCGAAGAAATCACATCAAGGAAAGAGCTCTAACCAATCACACCAAGCCCAAAGAGATAACTTCTAAGAGAGGGGAGGCTATATGACTGACCCAACTATCCACGCATGAGGTGGACATTCCTAGATGGGAAGAAGGAGACCTGATTAGTTGGATCTCGCACGCGAAGCGATATTTTCGGTACCACAAAACCGCGGATGCATCTATGGTGGAAATTGCGGCTATACATCTGGAAGGGGATGCCATAAAATGGTTTGACTGGTTTGAACACACCCATGGAGTCCTCTCATGGTGACAATTCAAAGAAGGACTGCTGATCTGCTTCGGACCAACTGATTACGAGAACATTGACAGACAACTAGCAAAGATCTGACAAATCTCCACCATTCAGGAGTACCAAACCAGGTTTAAAAGGTTATCTAATCAAACTTATGATTAGTCTAAAAAATAGCTATTGGGGACCTTCATTGAGGGCTTGAAGCTAGAGATCCGGGGAGAAGTTAAAGCGCGATAACCGTACACGCTTATGGCAGCCATCTCTTTCGCACGATTTCAAGAGGAGCGATTGAACCATGAAGCCCGGATGACTAGGGTCACTCCTCGACTAGTAATACTAAAGCCCTTAGCCCCCCTACTATCAATCGAGTCCTTGCACCGAAATGGTTGACAAGAGAAGAGCTTCGGGAGTGATCTACGAAGGGGTTATGTTGGCACTATGACAAGTCGCGGAGCCGCGAGCATCGCTGTAGAAAAGGGAGACTTATTATGATTGAACCAGTAGAGGAAGAGATCATTGAACATCTAGAAGAGAGCTTTGAACATGAAAAAGAAGATGTGAAAGAAAAGCCACAACCAACCGACGTTACGATACAGGAACTAGCAGGCTACTCAAACCCGCAAATGATGAAAGTTGGAGGCCTTCTCAAACAACAACCAATCACTGTTCTCATTGACATGGGCAATACTAATAACTTTCTAAATAGTCAGGTTACAGCTCAAATGGTGCTGCATATCGAAGGTTGCAGTAAGCTCAACGTAAAGGTTGCCGACGAAAGAATCCTAAAGTGCGACCAAAGATGTCCACTTGTGAAACTATTACTGCAAGACCAAGAAATTATCACTAACTTCTTCCTCCTACCAATTAATGACTATGAGACCATGCTTGGCATAGAATGGCTGACGATGCTAGGTGATGTTTCTTGGAACTTCTTCAAATTAATTATGAAATTCTCCTACAAAGGAAAATAGATCATCCTACGCGGGAAGCGTGGAAGCAACGTAACCACTGTTTTGACCCAACGAATGGAGAATGTTTTGCACAAGGTAAATGGTGGCTTTTTGATGCATCTCCAATAGCAACCAAAGGGGAAGAAAATAGAAATTGAAGATCAAAATCTCACCTAATTGCTTGTTGAATTTGCCGTCATTTTTACTAAGCTACGCGGTCTTCCTCCTACGCGGTAACATGACTATCAGATTCCAATCCTTCCGAGAAAGCCACTAGTGAACAATCGGCTGTACCAATATCCTCACCTCTAGAAGGATGAAATTGAAAAGATCGTAAAGGAGATGCTTGAAACAAGGGTGGTTTGGCCAAGTTATAGCCCCTATTCCTCACCGGTGCTACTTGGACACAAAATGGACAGAATTTGGCGGATGTGCATCGACTACCGAGCCTTAAATAGCATCATCGTCAAGGACAAATACCCTATTTTAGTAGTAGATGAATTGCTGGATGAAAGGGAGCACGAATTTTCACAAAGTTGGACCTTCGATCCGGGAATCATCAAATACGAGTATACGAAGAAGACATACTGAAAACCACCTTTCAAACACACAATGGCCACTACGAATTTTTACTTTCTTCAACAGAAGGTGGAATATCTTGGACATGTCATATTAGAGGAAGGTGTAGCGATGGACCCCTCCATAATTGAAGCAATGCAGAACTGGCCGACCCCGAGAAATATAAAATTGCTACATGGCTTTCTAGGTTTAACAGGCTACTATCATAAGTTTGTGAAAAACTATGGAAAGATCAGTGTACAACTTACTTCCTTGCTAAAAAAAGATGCTTTCCAATGATTGAACAAATCTACCACTGCCTTCGATGAACTTAAAGCCACAATGATGATAATGCCTATACTAGCGCTACCCGACTTCGCCAAGACTTTTGTTATTAAAGCCGATGCATCTATAGTCGGAATTGGTGCTGTACTAATGCAAGATGGCTGCCCCCTCACTTATAAGGTGTTATCTTCTTCCCATCTCAAGATGACTATTTACGACAAGGAGATGCTCGCGATTATGCATGCGGTGGCCAAGTGGAGACCACACTTGATCGGGTGATGCTTTTAAATTAAGTCCGACCATAAAAGCCTCAAGTACTTTTTAGAGCAAAAGATATCATCCCCTAAGTAGCAAAAATAGGTAACCAAACTTCTTGTATTTCATTATGAAATTATTTACAAAAAGGGGAAAGAAAACGATGTTGCAGATGCACTCTCATGGCTACTTGAGCAAGCTAAGGTTTCAACCATCTCCCTTCCTACCACCAGCTTCCTCGAGGACATTAGGGAAGAATGGAAGAAGGATCCAGAGATCAACAACATCATAAAAAAATTGGAGGAGGATCCAAGTGCAATAGCCCTCTACACTTGGGATTCGAGGGATCTACACTTGGGATTCAAGGGATCTACACTACAAAGGGCACTTTGGATTCCTGAGAACATACAAAAGAGTGAAGCAAAATTTTTATTAGAGAGGGATGAAAAAAATTATTGCTGAATATGTGGCATAATGTGATGTATATCAACGGCACAAGGGTGAAACAATGGCAAGTCCAAGGAAGCTACAACCACTACCCATACCGGAGTCGGTGTAGACTGACATCTCCATGGACTTCATCGAAGGGCTACCACCTTCTAAAGAGTTATTCTAGATGTAGGATACTAAATTGAAAAGGAGTACGACATATCACTCACAAACCGATGGCCAGACAAAAGTGGTGAACAGGTGCTTGGAGACAGCCCAAAGCCATCCACCAAATATGACTACTCAAGGAGAACTCCAGATCTAGTCGAGTGCTATTATTGATCTATGGATCATGACCCGACGATGATGACCCACTATTAAAGTGCTAATACAGGGGGTAAACTTACCAGCAGAAGGTGCCACTTGGGAGAACTATGACAACTTGAAGATCAAATTTCCAAAGTTAATGGAATCTCGGCCTTGAGGACAAGTTTGATTTAAAGAGGGCTGGTCTGTTAGTTCTCTAGCTAGGAGAGTCTTAATAGAGAGGGGCATTCATGTAAAACCTACCTAAGCTGATCCCTATTAAAGAGGTGAAGAGGCCGACTAGGGTTAGGAGGTTGTTTCTTAGAGAAGAATTAGGAGTTATAAAGGAATATGAGTCTTGAGTAAAAGTCCTACTAGGAGTTAGGGTTTAGAAGCCCTATAAATAACCATGTATTCATCATCTTTTCTTAAGCAATAGATGAATATTTTCAGCAGCCTTTGAGCAGCAACTTAGAGGAAAGAACCCTTATAGAGTTCTAAGGAGGTCGATCCCCTAAAGAGATCAACTCGAAGCTTAGAATCTATAATAGTTCTATCACATTCATGTTAACCTACCTAGCCGACCCCTATTAAAGAGGTGAAGAGGCTGGCTAGGGTTAGGAGGTTATTTCTTATAGAAGCATTAGGAGTTGTAAAGAAATAAGAGTCTTGAGTAGGAGTCATATTAGGAGTTACGGTTTACAACCCCTATAAATAGTCATG
Source organism: Musa itinerans (assembly GCA_001649415.1). Taxonomy (NCBI): domain Eukaryota; kingdom Viridiplantae; phylum Streptophyta; class Magnoliopsida; order Zingiberales; family Musaceae; genus Musa; species Musa itinerans. Next base: position 60,408 of record LVTN01001275.1, read on the forward strand.
TATTCATCCTCTTTTCATAAGCAGTAGATGAATCTTTTCTGTAGCCTTTGAGCAGCAACTTGGAGGAAGGAACCCCTATAGAGTTATAAGGAGGCCGATCCCCTAAAGAGATCAACCCCAAGCTTAGAATATGCAAGGGTTCTAACACTTGCTATCAGAGCAGCGTTATTGATGTCTTGCTGCCCTTTCACAGCCATCCATCAGCCCTCCACAGTCGCCCAAAGTAATTTCCACAATTACTTAAAAGATTATCACCAAATTCCGCTATCATCTCCACCATCGCGGATCATCCTTTGATCATCCCGTGAATTGCAACAAGTTCTGGTTTCCTACCTTACTACTGCAGCAATTTAGTTATCCTTATTTGAAAATCCAAAAAAAAAAAATTGTTCCTATACTATTGCATAAACTTTTCATCATAAAGTTTTCATCTCTATGTTAAAAGATACATTATAGAATTCCAGCCACATAGCACAGTCTATTTAATCTTGCTATTGCATTTTTTCTATCCAAATCTCTATAAAATTTTTATGACAGCTTTGACACTTCCTAATAGCGGATTTCTCAATATAAACTACTGATCTTTTATGTCCAATCTGCTACACTTGAAAATCTGTGCTGTAGAAAATTGAAGCCGCATATTGTTGCCTTAACCGATCTATTTACAATCCTTTTTGAAAAAAATTTCATATACACTTTATAGATCATCTTGGCTTCCATCTAAGATTGATCTATTGAGGAATTCATCTCTAAAAATGTTATTGTGTTACTGCAAACTTTCGTTGTAAACCGTTGAAATTTTTTGACGATAATTCTGCTATCGCAACATGCACCAATTTCCATACTGTTATACTACTTAAATTTTCTTGATTAAATTGGTCATCCTTGCTGTCATATAAACCAAGATTTTTCTTTCAATTCCCACCTCAAATCACTTGGTTTTTGTTGGAAATTTCATCGAGAAACCACTATTTCTTCGGTGACAATTCTGCTCTTACAAGACAACACATACCTGTAGCAACTTCCACTGATTTCTATCAAACCTTTGCTGCCACTTACAACAGATCTAAAACATTTTTCCCTAACCTTTATCCACTACCATCATAGCACTAAAACTTCACCAAACCAAACCATCAAACTGCACCCAAAATAGCCATAAAAGAAGCCTAAACCGCAGCCTACATCCACCAATACATCAACCCTTTCAACCATCACTTCTCTCAACCAATACATGCCTTTAATCTGACAACAAAAGAGAGATCTTAACATCACAGATTTGAAAGCATATACTATGGCATATGAGAAGGCAATCAATGCTAAATTCAAAGCCTCCGAGGCGCGAATGGAGGATAAGATTTGGACTCTCTTTACCAAACGCAGTTTGGGCTGAACACTAAGCCCGAAGAAATCACATCAAGGAGAGAGCTCTGACCAATTGCACCAAGCCTGAAGAGATGACTTCCAAGAGAGGGGAGGCTCTATGACCGACCTCAACTATCCACGTATGAGGGTGGACTTCCCTAGATAGGAAGAAGGAGACCCGATTGGTTGGATCTCACGCGTAGAGCAATATTTTTCGTATCACGAAACCACGGATGCATCTATGGTGGAAATTATGGCTATACATTTGGAATGGGATGCCATAGAATGGTTTGACAAGTTTGAACACACTCATGAAGTCCTCTTATGGCGACAATTCAAAGGACTACTGATTCGCTTCGGACAAATCGATTACGAGAACATTGACGGACAACTAGCAAAAATCCGACAAACCTCCGCCATTCAGGAGTACCAAACCAGGTTTGAAAGGTTATCTAAGCAAACTTATGATTGGTCTAAAAAATAGCTATTAGGGACCTTCATTGAGGGCTTAAAGCTAGAGATCCGGGGAGAAGTTAAAGCACGACAACCGTACACACTTATGGCAGCCATATCTTTCGCACGACTTCAAGAGGAGCGATTGAACCATGAAGCCCGAAGGACTAGGGTCACTCCCCAATCAGCAATACTGAAGCCCTCAACCCCCCTATTGTCAACCGAGTCCTTGCACCAAAAAGGTAGACAAGAGAAGAGCTTCGAGAGCGATCTGCGAAGGGGTTATGTTGGCACTGCGACGAGCCGTGGAGCCGCGAGCATCGCTGTAGAAAAGGGAGACTTCTTATGATTGAACCAATAGAAGAAGAGGTCATTGAATATCCAAAAGAGAGTCTTAAACATAAAAAATAAGATATGGAAGAAGAGCCACAACCGATCGACGTTACGGTATATGCACTTGCCAGCTACTCAAACCCGCAAACGATGAAAGTTGGAGGCATTCTCAAACAACAACCGATCCCCTTTCTCATCGACACGGGCAGCACTAATAACTTTCTAAATAGTAAGGTTGCTGCTCAGATGCTGCTCCACATCGAAGGTTACAGCAAGTTTGATGTAAAGGTCACCGACGGAAGAATCCTATAGTGCGACCAAAGATGTCCGCTGGTGAAACTAGTACTGCAAGACCAAAAAATTATTACCGACTTCTTCCTCCTACCAATTGATGACTATGAGACCGTGCTTGGCATAGAATGGCTGACGACACTAGGTGATGTCTCTTGGAACTTCTCTAAATTAATTATGAAATTCTACTACAAAGGTAAACATATCATCCTACGCAGAAAGTGCAGAAGCAGCGTAACCACCATTTCGACCCAACAAATGGAGAAAGTTTTGCACAAGGTGTTGAATCTCGGATTTTGATGATGAAACTAATTGATAAGTGTTTATGTTTTAATCTGCATTTTGAGTGATGTAGGATGCTTCAATCTAGGAGAGATAATTAAAGCAAGAAGAATCATATTATGCCGAAGGAAAACATGTCAAAAGATTAGACATCTAGTCGAAGGATCGGTCGACATATCGATAGAAGGCTTCGGGCCATGGATTCGGGCATCAGGCCAAGAAGAGCAGATATTACACCAAGGATATCGGAGTTGCGGAGTCAACTGGCCGATTGGGTAATAGGCCGCAAGAGAGGACGATGCGCCGAAGAATCAGACGAAGCGTCGAGGAACCAATGACATGCCGAACAACATGATTAATGCTTAGTATTAATTGTCTAAATCGAAGTATATTTTTACATATGCAGAATTAACTATAATAATAAGGCATAAAGCAAAATGAAGTCCCAAAGTCACGGACACGATTTTGTTGGGAGTTCGAGAGTTTGTCGGAAGTCCAGACATTCGTCGGAAGTTCTGCAGGAACCAGCCGAGAAGTCTAAGAGCTTGCCAGAGAAGCTCGTCAAAATATGCCAAGAAGATCATCATGAAGTCCAGGAGCTTGCCAGAAGTCCGCTGGAACATTGCCGGGAGTTCGTCGAAAGTTCGCCGGAAGATCGTCGGAAGCTCGCCGGAAGAGCAATTGACCTACCGGAACTATAATGCTTAGAATATGTCTTAGGAATCGTAGTTAGCACATAATTGGAGTTGGAATTGGGAGGTAATCCCATCAACTCTATTAGGGGCTAACTAGACCCGAAGTTGGGTTGGTTTAGGCCTGATTCAAGGCCCAACCATAATGCTAAAAGTCTGGCCGGCGGTGGCACCGCTAGGGCCAGTGGTGGCATCGCTTGGGAGACTCAGTCTCCCAGGTGGTCTGGGCGATGGTACCGCCAGACTAGGTGTATCGCCTAGCGTAGTGTTAGTGTCAGACTGATACAAGCGGTGGTATCGGCCAACGTAAGCGGTGGTACCGCCCGTACCCAGGAAACCCGGGATGAGATGTTTTTAGGCTCTAATTTGAATGAACTTGAAGCCTATAAATACCCCTCTCATCCCCAGTTAATATACACAAGTATTGAGAGTAAAAAAGGATAGAAACACTACTGCAATCTTATGTGAGCTCCTCTCAAAGTTCTATGTGTTAGAATAGTTTGAGAGAGGAGTGAGTGGGGGTGTAAGGGTTACCTCCTAAACCCAGAAAAAGGAGAATCGAGTTATAAATGGTGGTTGGTCTTCGCCTATTGAAGGAAGATCGATAGTGGATGTTGGTGGCCTCAACGGAAGAGGAATCAACGGAGTGGATGTAGGTCACGATGACCAAACATCTATAAAATTGGCGTATTCTCTGGTTTGCATTTACTTTCTACAAATTAGATTTACTATAAACTGAATCTTTACTTACCTACTGTATTCACTTCCATATGCTTCCAAGTTATAATGTCTTCTCTTCCAATGAACTATTGGAATGATTTGGAGAAGAAGACGTTTTCTTTAAATGCTGGAAAGCTATGAATGCTCTATTTTACGCCTTAGACAAAAATGAATTTAATCATGTTTCTATTTATGAAACTGCGCACGATATATGGCACACCCTCGAAATCACACATGAAGGAACTAGCAAAGTTAAAGATTCGAAAATCAATTTTTTAATACATGATTTTGAACTTTTTCGAATGAAGCCAAGTGAAACCGTTGTTGACATGTACACCCATTTTATGGATGTAGTCAATGGTTTAAAAGCTCTTGCAAATGTTTTTCAAAATTTGAAATCGTTAACAAGATTTTATAATCGCTTTCTAAAAATTGGGATTCGAAAATAACGGCTATTCAAGAATAAAAAAGTTTGAATACTTTTTTTATCAAAGAACATATCGGGTCTTTAATGGCCTATGAAATGGCGTGCAATGCACATGAAGAACTTGAGAACCACCTTCCAAATAACAGGAAGGATTTTGAACTGAGAACAATTGAAGACCACTCGAGCATAAGCTCAAGTGATAGTGAACTTGAACATTCAATGAAAATTTTAAAACAAGAATCAAAAATTAAAAATAAACTTTAAAAAAATAAAAAAAACGCAACTGCTTGCTTTGAACGCAAGAAGAGGGAAGAACTTTGGGATGAATCGAGCTCCTCCCTAGACTAAGAGAAAATCAACAAAGGCGAGGTGGCAAACTACGTCTTAATGGCTCTCGACGATGAGGTAATCGAAACTCCCTTAATTTATTTCGAAATTACATGATGCTTTCTATAATGCATTTGTTTTATTTAGTTTAGAAAATTTATTTTTCTTGAAAATTACATATTTAATAATGTAATGAAAATACAAAAAATGGGATCATGCTCACCTTTCTAGTGATCATGAAAATTACATGTTTTGTAATAAACAAACAAAATGATTTTGATTAAAAATGCCTTATGAAACCGTGCTATGTGTGTTTAAGAAGTAATAATGTGTATCTTGATGATTTTCGCATTCCTTGTGATTAAAAATGCTTCATTTTTAATGAAATCATGCTTGATAATTTAAATGCATAATGATCCTGCTTAATGAGTTTCTATTTCAAAATTATGCATAGTGATTTTTGGCATATTGATCTTTATTGCAATGAAAGTTCTTTTTTCGTTTTTAAACAATTGATGCATGTTTTTATTTGACATAAATGAAAAAGGACATGCTTGAATGAAATAAATCACATGAATTGAAACAACTAAAAAGAGGAAAGGTTTCTCATTGAAAAATTTATTTTTCCTACTTTATCATTTTTTTCCAAAAAGGAGATTAATGAACATATGTATATTATGCTTTTATGAATCTCATGGATTATGAAAATGATTTGAATTTAATGGGTATTATCAAAATCATAATCTTGATTTCTCGTTATTTATAACTTGAAATCCTTTATGAATCCAGATCTCCTATTATGGGTTCTTGTATCTTCTTATTGAGATTTATCCATATGAATTATTTTTTTTTTAGAATTATAATTTTTATGATTCATAATGAATGGAGAGATTAACAAATCTATCTATATTTTTTTATGAATATCTTGGAAATGATTTTGATGTGATGATTTGAAATTGAATAAGCTTTATCTTGATTTTTTGAGATTTATAATATGAAATCTTTTATGAATCAAGATCTCTTATTTGTTCTCCCATGTTTCTTCTTGTCATTTACTAAAGAAGAAAATTTCCTAAATGAATCATGATTTTTCGAAATTATAATTTTTATGATTCATAATGAATTGAGAGATTTTATATGCATGAATTAATATCTTGTTTTCCTACAGGATTGAATGAATTCTATCTATATCATGATCTTCTAAGAATTCTTTTCGTTATTTATTTAAGAGGAGATTTGTTAAAATAAATCATGGTTTCTGTTAAATTCTCAGAATTTTAACATGAAAATTCTTTTTATTAATCAAGATTGTCTACTATGATTCTTTCTTTTTGCTATTTGAGTTATCCAAAAAGAATCATAATATGTCTATTGATACTCATGATTTATCTTCACGATCTTTGATATTTTATCCTTCATGATATGATTTTTATAATTCCTTGTATTCATAAAGTATATCTCATCACCAAAATTCTTCTTGATATTCTTCATGTGATGATATGAATGCATGAGATACTCATGATAGTGTTTTGATGCTATGAAATGATATAAAATTTGCTAGCTTATGAGTATCATGTATGATATGATAATTGATTTATTATCATGCATAGGGTAAGAATGATATGTGAAGTTGTGTATGTTTTAAATTGAAACTATAATGATGCACAAACATATTGAAATAATGATTGAAACATTGATGTAATTATTAATGATGATTTGATATTATGCATGTAACACTTCAACTTATGAAAATGATACATGCAATGATAAAATATTCACGATGAAAAATTGTTTTGACATTCATAACTTGATTTATCATCTTTGTTATTCATCCTTTGTCATGATTTCAAAATTGTTGTAAAGGGAAAAAGAGATATAAAATTGTATTCTTCCCTTCTTTTTTACAATGACAAAGGGGGAGATAGCTAGCTTGCACAAGTCAAGAAGATGCAAAAACTTGCTAGCCTTCGTACTTTAAAGAAAAGTAACACATCAAATTGCTAGCTTATATGTTATAAAATAATGTAAAATTTTGCTAGCTTGCACTTTGCAAAGGAAACAAAAATGGCACTTCTCAAAAAGAGCTTGCTATCTTGCCTATCTCAAGCAGCAAAACTTGCAACTTACACATTGCAAAAGGAAGCAAGAATTGTTAGTTTGCACACTTCAACAAGAATGCTATCTTGCATTTGTTTTTGAAAACTTGCTAGCTTGCATGCTCTTAAATGATATAAATTTTCTAGCTTGCATGATGATAAAACTTGATGTTTATCATGCAATGATTTTAACTTATATCTCAAACACATGAGAATTGGACTTCTCCTTTTTATTGATGACAAAGAGGGAGAAGTATAATCATATTATGCATGATTTGTTGCTTGGATTTTTGAATCCAAGAGTTCAACTCAAATATGCCATATTGATAGTGGGAGTTTGTTTAAACACTGGGAGTTAAGGTTAACTCCGTCATCGATTGGTTGTCATCATAAAAAAGGGAAAGATTGTTGAATCTCAGATTTTGATGCTGAAACCAATTGAGAAATATTTATGTTTTAATCTGCATTTTGAGTGACATAGGATGCTTCGATCTAGGATAGACAATTAAAGTAGGAAGAGAATCATGTTATGCCGAAGGAAAACATGTCAGAAGATTAGATGTCGAGCTAGAGGATCGGTCGATGTATCGACAGAAGGCTTCGGGCCATGGATTCGGGCATCGGGCCAAGAAGGGTAGATATTACGCCAAGGATATTGGAGTTGCATAGTCAATTGGCCGATTGGGTAATAGGCCGTAAGAGAGGACGATACGCCGAAGAATTAAACGAAGTGTCGAGGGACCAATGACATGCTGGACAACATGATTAATGCTTAGCATTAATTGTCTAGATCGAAGTATGTTTTCACATATGTAGGATTAACTATAATAGCAAGACATAAAGTAAAATAAAGTCCCGGAGTCAAGGATGTGATTTTGTTAGGAGTTCGAGAGTTCGTCGGAAGTCCAAATGTTCGTCAGATGTTCTACAGGAACTAGTTGAGAAGTCTAGGAGCTTGCTAGAGAAGCTCATCGGAACTTGCCAAGAAGATCATCGTGAGGTCTAGGAGCTTGCCGGAAGTCCACCGGAACATTGCCGGGAGTTCGTCAGAAGTTCACCGGAAGATCACTGGAAGAGCAATTGACATACCAGAACTATAATGTTTAGAATATGTCTTAAGAATCGTAGTTAGCATATAATTAGAGTTGGGATTGGGAGGTAATCCCAAGAATTTTGTTAGGGGCCAACTGGGCCTGAAGTTGGTTTGGTTTGGGCCAGATTCAAGGCCCAACCAGGATGTTGAACGTCTGGCCGGCGGTGGCAACGCTTGGGAGACTCAGTCTCCCAGGTGGTTTGGGTAGTGGTACCGCCCAAATTTGGTGGTGGTACCACCAGAGCTTAGTCTCCGAGCTCTGTCAGGCAGTGGTATCGCCAGACTGGGCGGTGGTACCGCCTAGCGTAGTGTTAGTGTCAGACGGACACTGGCAGTGGTACCGCCCAATGCAGGTGGTGGTATAGCCCGTACCTAGGAAACCCAGGATGAGATGTTTTTAAGCTCCAAGTTTCAATCAACTTGAAGCCTATAAATACCCCTCTCATCCCTGGTTAACATACACAAGTATTGAGAGTAAAAAAGGATAGAAACGCTGCTACAATCTTGTTTGAGCTCCTCTCAATGTTCTAAGTGTTAGAATAGTTTGAGAGAGGAGTGAGTGGAGGTGTAAGGGTTATCTCCTAAACCCAATAAAATGAGAATCGAGTTGTAAAAGGTGGTTGGTCTTTGCCTATTGAAGGAAGACCGATAGTGGATGTCGGTGGCCTCAACGGAAGAGGAATCAGCGGAGTGGATGTAGGTCACGATGACCGAACCACTATAAAATCGGTGTGTCCTTCTTTGGTTTGCATTTCTATATTTGAGTAATTTACTTTACTGCAAACCTCTTAACTTGCTTTACATCCACTACACATCTTCCGTACGCTTTCAAGCTATCTTTACAAAAATGCTTTCAAGTTAAGTTTTCGAAATTGATTTTCAACGTAAATAGATTTAATCGCAACGAAGTTTCGATCCGACGTGATTTTACCACTGACATAAGGTAAATGGTGGCTTTTTGATACATCTCTAGTAGCAACTAGAGGGGAAGAAAATAGAAATTGAAGATCAAAATCTCACCTAATTTCTTACTGAATTTGTCAACGTTTTTGCTGAGCCGCACGGTCTTCCTCCTACGCGGTAATATGACCATCAGATTCCAATCCTTCTGGGCAAGCCACAAACGAACACTCAGCCATACTGATATCCTCACCTCCAGAAGGATGAAATTAAAAAGATCATAAAGGAGATGCTTGAAACAGGGGTAGTTCGGCCAAGTTGCAGCCCCTATTGCTCACTAGTGCTACTTGTACACAAGAAGGTCGGAACTTGGTGAATGTGCTTCGACTACCGAGCTTTAAATGGCATCACCATCAAGGACAAGTACCCAATACCAGTGGTGGATGAACTTCTTGATAAGTTAAAAGGAGCTTGAGTCTTCACGAAGTTGAACCGCCGATCCAATTACCACCAAATTTGGGTTTGTGAAGACGACATTCCAAAAACTACATTCCGCACACATAACGGCTATTATGAATTCTTAGTAATGCCATTTAGACTCACTAATGCTCCTTCAACCTTCTAAAGTCTCATGAACGATATTTTTTGGTGCTTTCTTCACAAATTTGTATTGGTATTTTTTGATGATATTCTCATTTACAGCCCCTCTCTTGAGACTCACTTTCAGCATTTACGGGTTATTTTGACGATCCTTCAGGAGAATACTCTTTTTGTTAAGCAGCCAAAGTATAGTTTTCTCTAGCAAAAAGTAGAGTACCTTGGGCACATAATATCAGAAGGAGTGGTAGTAGACCCAACAAAAATTGAAGTAATGCAAGGGTGGCCGAAACCTACAAACGTAAAATTACTACGTCGGTTCCTTGGACTAACAGGCTACTACCAAAAATTTGTTAAGGACTATGGGAATA
>LVTN01001276.1:50643-80303 GCA_001649415.1 Musa itinerans
AGCCTCGAGGACAAGGCTGATTTGAAGAGGGCGGGTCTGTTAGGACTCTAGCTAGGAGAGTCCTAATTGAGAAGGAAATTCATGTAAAACCTACCTAAGCTGACCCCTATTAAAGAGGTGAAGAGACCGGCTAGGATTAGGAGGTTGTTTCTTCGAGAAGAATTAGGAGTTGTAAAGGAATAGGAGTCTTAAGTAGGAGTCCTATTGGAGTTGGTTCGAAGTAAGAGTCTTGAGTAGGAGTCCTATTAGGAGTTAGGGTTTAGAAGCCCTATAAATAGCCATGTATTCCTCCTCTTTTGATAAGCAATAGATAAATCTTGTCTGTAGCCTTTGAGCAGCAACTTGGAGGGAGGAACCCCTATAGAGTTCCAACGAGGCCGATCCCCTATAGAGATCAACCCCAAGTTTAGAATCTGCTAGGGTTCTAACAGCAAGATAGCATGTTTTTGCATCTTCTTGAAATATGCAAGCTAGCAAATTTTGCTTCTCTTTTGAGATGAGCAAGCTAGCAAGTTTTACTTCTTTTTACAATGTGCAAGCTAGCAAATTTTATAATATTTTAAAACATATAAGCTAGCAATTTTATCTCCCCCTTTGTCATTGTTAAAAAAAAGGAAAAAATATAATTTTGTAATTATTTTCCCTTTACATCAATTTTCACATCATGACAAAGATAAATAACAAGGATAAATTTACATCAATATTTCAATCATCAAAAATACAAGATCAAGTCATGAATACCAAAAGACCATATATCATTTTTGATAAATTTCTTCTTTTGTAAATAGAAAATGATCTTGATTTAAAAAGAAAAGTCAAGTCATAAAAATCAAGAAATCAATATCATGATCCGAAAAATCTATAAGAAGAGTTTATATATTTGGGAGATTTAACATTCAAGCTAGTAATTTTCTTACTCCCCTTGGTCATTGTAAGAAAGAAGAAGAGGGGAATAAAACAATAGTGCAATTCATTTCCTTCTAACATCAATGCTCTAAGCATCACATAAGGTATACAACCATAAATATAAAGAATTTGTACATAACAAAACTCAAGTCATAAATTATCAAGATGTCAAGTGGCATATCATGGTTTATTAGGATAAGTCTCCTCTTTAGTGAATAGCAAAAAAAATCATAGGAGAACAAAATATGAAAAATCTTGATTCATAATAAATCTTAATTTATAAATATCAAGTGAAAGAATCAAGATTTGTTTGGACGAATCTCTTCTTTAGCGAAAAGGAACATAGGAGAATAAAAGATCTTGTTCATGTATAAAAAATTTCAAGTTGTCAAGATCATGATTCATATATTAAAAAATTTCAAGTTATAATTCCGAGGATTCAATATCATGATTTCAATAAAGCTTCTCTTTGATACATAGTAAATAGAATAATTGGAAAAAAATTCTCAAGTATCAAGTGAAAGATTTGGATTAAATTTATTCAAATTTAAATCAACAAATCATCAAAATTACTTTCAAGAAATTCATAAATAACAAAAATAGATTCATTATTAAGGATCTCTATGACGAAAACTCACTAAGAGATTTAAAAAAAAAATATTCTTTTTAGTTGTTTCAATTCATACAATTGATTTCATATAAGCATGCCCAAGTTTTTATTTTAAAATCATGCATCATATTTAAAAATAAAAAGCAATACAGAAATCATCAAGACACACATTATTGCTTCCTAAAACATGCATAAAATTAATCTTATTTAGTGTACAAGCATTACATTTAATTTTAACATTTTTATTCCTTTATCATAAAACATTTAATTATCATGATAATATATATATATATATATATATATATATATATAACTAATTCATCAAAGCATGAAAGCACTAAGTAATTTTATGGTAAAGTAAATACATTTCGAGTGAGTTACATACCTCATTGTGAAAGGTCACCTCATCTTTGTTAGTTTGCTCCTCGTCTTCGGATGCGCTTGATTCATCCTTGATTGCTTCCTTATTCTTTGGCAACTTTTTCTTCAATTTTATATACTCATCTTTGGAGTACCCCGGCTTCTTGTATTCATAGCAAGTAGTGTTTTTATTCTTTGATTCTTGTTCCATGAACTTTTTAAACTTTATTGTTAAGATTTCAAAGTCATCATCACTTGAGCTTTCGCTCGAGTGGTCTTCTTGAGTTCTAAGTGTCAAATCCTTCCTGTTTTTTGGAAGGTTATTCTCATATTCATCAAATTTATCATATCCTTGCACGTCATTTCATAGGTCATCAAAGACCCAATAAGTTCTTCAATTAGAAAACGGTTTAAGTTCTTTGCCTCTTGTATGACAGTTACTTTTGAATCCCAGTTTTTAGGAAGAGAACGTAAAACTTTATTCACAAGTTCAAGATTCAAAACACTTTTACCAAGAGCTTTCAAACTATTGATGACATTCATAAAACGAGTGTACATGTCAACGATAGTTTCACTAGACTTCATTCAAAATAATTCAAAATCATGCATCAAAAAATTATTTTTTGAATCTTTAACTCTACTAGTGCCTTTGTATATAATTTCAAGAATGTGTCAAATATCGTATGCAGTTTCACAAGTTGAAATACGATTAAACTTGTTTCTATTTAAAGCGTAAAATAAAGCATTCATAGCTTTCGCATTTAAAGAAAATGATTTTTTCTCAAAGTCATTCCATTCATTCATAGGTTTAGAGGGGGTTTGAAAGCCAAATTCAATGATATTTCATAAATCAAAATTCAAGAAAGCAAGAAAACTCTCATCCGAGTTTTTCAATATGTGTAGTCCGTTCTATTGAATATAGGAGGACGAATGATAGAGTTATTTCCCTTAGGTTTTAAACCAAATGAGAAAAATATGGCTTTGATATCAATTGTTATGATTGAGTTGACACTAAAGGGGGGGGGCGTGAATTAGTGCTTTCGTTAAAATGACGTCGGTTTTGAAACTTCGTACGATGAAAACCGTATCGGAAAGATGTTAACTTCAAAGCATACAGAAGCATAGTGAATAAGTAAATAAAGTAGTTTGTAATGAAAGTAAAGAGCTTAAAGTAAATGTAAACCGAGTTTTATAGTGGTTCGGTTGTCGTGACCTACATCCACTCCCGATTTCTCTTCCGTTGAGGCTACCCTTACAACACTATTCTCTTTTTGATAGGCTTAGGAAAGAACCTTTACACTCCCACTCACTCCTCTCTAAACAAAAATCACACTTAGATTAGAGGAGGAGAACTCTTACAAGATTACAACAGAATTTTCCCTTGTTTTTGTTCTCAGTTCTTTTATGATCTGAGCAGGGATGAGAGAGATATTTATAGGCCCTAAATGGATTCAAACTTGGAGCCTAAAAGTGTCTTATCCTTGATTTTTGGGATTTTGCCGATACCACCATTTGTGCTAGACGATACTACCACCTCAGCACTGACACTAGGCAGTACCACTGGTTGACACAATTTGGGAGATTGTGTTTGGGCGGTACCACTGCCCAGACTGGTGGTACCACTACCCAGTCTGGTGGTACTACCGCCTGACATAGTCTTAGAGACTATGTCTTAGAGATTGAGCCACTGGCGGTGCCACCGCTTGACCCAACTTTTGGGTCATTGAATGAGCCTTTCTCTTGGCCCAAAATAACCTCAATTCAGGTCCAATTGGCCCATAATTGAGTTGACCTAATTATGTTCTAAACCAACCCAATTACAACTAAAACTACTTCGATGTAGACAAATTATTACAAGCAAGAATACTAAGTTGTCTAGAATGTCATTGGTTCATCCGGCACTTCATTCGACCCTTCGGCATATCGTCCTCTCCTTCGGTGTATTGCACAATCGGCATGTTGCCTTCTCGCAACATCCGATCTCCTTGGTGCAATGTCCGATCTTTTTGGCTCGATGCCCGAATTCATGGCATGAAGCCTTCTACCGATACGTCGACCGATCCTCTGGCTCGACTTCTAATCTCCTGACATATTCAACTTTAGCCTAACATCTGATTCCTCCTGCTTCAATCAATTTATCTCTCCTGATCGAAGCTAGTCCTACGTCACTCAAAACGCAGATTAGGTCATAACATTATCAATTGGTTTCATTATCAAAATCTGAGATTCATCATGGATGTCTCAAGTGATGAGGAACTTTCGATCATTCTTTTGAAGTTGTTATTTCTAAACTCAATGAAAGCAAATGATATCTCAATCCCAAAAGTAGGGGCTCTCAAGGATGACCTAGTATATTTCAAGTGGACCATTTCGCACGTCATCTCATCGATGAATTCCTTTGTAAATGTGAAATGTATCTTCTATCATTGGTCATTCTTTGTCTCCATATCATTATGAAGCTAACCAAGAGAATATGGGCACAGATGTGGTGTCATCTCTAGGTTGAGCTTCTTGACTAAGCTCGTCAAAATAAGGTTCTTTTTACACTTGGTATTTATAGTGAAGAGCACTTCTCTAATCTTTAGATCGGGGGTCAGACTCGGGTTTATAACCTTTGATCTACCTATTAGCAATAGCCTTAAATCCGTGTAAGAAATCGATAAAAGTTCAATGGAGTCGTCGTCTATGGTAGTGGCGACGATTCACTAACTTGGTCATTCATCAACCACTTCTTCACTTTTTTAGAAAGAGTTTGAGTTGAACTTTCTAATACTTTCTTTGGAGTAATCTATAAATTTATATTGTTCACAAAAAATATCACTAAGTTTTATCATCTTTGAAATTCTTTTGGGCCTTTAGGTGTCTCTTTGGTCGTTTTTGTGAGCTTCCCATTACAAGTGTGAATCTTTCTCTCAATTATCATTGCCATATTATTAGCGGTTAAAATATCATATACTTTAAAGAGGCTCAACTCTATATGAATTTGTGCATAGAGCTCGAAGGTGTGTTTCATCACCATCGAGTAATCATCGAGGGAGATTCTGAGCATTATCGCTTGTCGTCAATATTCAGTGATGTACTCTTATACAAATTGGTCCTTTCTTTGACATAAGTAGTGCTACTTCCTCCTTTCTTTGAGATATTCTATAGGATAAAATTTTTCTTATATGAGCCTTTTAAATCATATCTATGACACATCTTCATTGTCGTTGGTTTAATAATAGGCTTTTCACTATGTGATCGCATCTCTTGTCAACTTTAGTCGTATACACATTATCTTATCTTTACTGTTGTAATCATATATATTAACATAAATGTTAAGTTGATCTATCCATGTGTCTAATACCTCATCATTAATTATATGTATTCAGGTGATTTTCTTAGAAAATACTCATATTTTGAGTATTTTCCAAACAATATGCTCTCTTTTGATTTTTCTTAAATAGTATCCCTAATTCAAAAACTACCCCTCCATCATCATTGCCGACGCTGCAATCCGCTCCTTTCCTTTCCCTCTCCTTCTCCTCCCCCCCTTTTTCCCGTCCCCTGTCCTCTTCTCCTTCTCTCCCCTCCTTTCCCATTGCCCACACTCTTCTCCTCTTCTCGCTACTCACCCTCTCCTCCTTCTCTCCCTTCCTTCCTCGTACCTATCCTCTCCTCTCCTTCCTCATCGCCCACCTTTTCCCCTTCCCCCTCCTCCTCCCCTCTCCTTCCTCATCATCTTCTCCCTTCCCCGTTCCATTCCCTTTTCTTTCCACCTCCTCCCTTATCCATCAATAATGGGGCCTCACAATGGGAACAAAGAATGATAGTTATGAGTGAATGACGAGCAACATAAGTGATGGTGACGATACAGTAGGGATAGTTTGGATATCTTTTGTATTAACATTATTTGAAAAATCAAAGGGTATAATTTAAAAAAAAACCCAAAATATAAGTATTTTTTAAAAAATCATCTTATATATATATTTATTATTATTATTATTATTATATATAATATATATTTATAATATATATTTTTAAATAATTCCATATAAGACCTATAGTTTGACCGTTGGATCCACGGGTCCAACTCAAGCAGGGATAACGAACTTTGATTGAATGGCTCGATTTTAGCTTAACAACCATCCCTAGGCCATGCGTACCCACAAAGCAGCCGTCATAAATCTAACATCAGTCTTTTCGGTGTCGAGCTACAAAATATGGGCATATTTGGATCAAACCGGCCCAACCCATCAACAGCCTATATTGACGCCCCCCTCGATCACCACCGTCCGTGCGAATCGTACCACAAGGAGCCCTCGGCGGTCTGCTGCTCCGTTCGGGACTCCTGTCCCTCTTCCGCTCGATCGGATTTAAGAACGAAGGGGATGAGATCCTTCCATCCAGGCGCCTCCAAAGCCCCCATGAAATTTAGAATGCGAGTTCCCTCTCGATTTCCTCGTTTTATTTCTTGTCTTTACTTGTCATTTTTTTCACTTTTTATTTTTATTTTCCTTTCATTCCTTCGATTTCTAGTTGGTTGAGGTCGGTTTGTTATCTATTCTCGATTTTTAAGAGGAATTCCTTCTATTTGTGTTAATTTTTAGATTGTGTTGTGCTTGTGGGCTTCTTTTTTCCCTTGTTGTTCGTCGCTTGTATTCACTCACTCGTGAGATGTGTTTGTTTCTGATTGCTGTTGGCAGGCCAACGGCGGAGAATTTCGTGCCCATTCGCTTGGATTTGGATATCGATGGTCAGCGCTTCAAAGATGCCTTCACTTGGAATCCTAATGGTATTTTTGATTCTTTTCTCATTACGATCTGCCCTGAATATTCATCTATAATTTGCTTGATGTGTGCTTGATATAAATCATCTGTATCTATTATTAATTGGATAATCCAACTCTAATTCATGTGTTATTATTTCAGTTTGGGTGCAGTGAAATATTTAAGTATTTGTTATCTAGAACTGCTGAGACCTTATTGACTCAGTGACCAACTTTGAAGTAACTTCCTCAATATTGTGCAATTCTTAAGAGTATACCTCATAATAACCTGTTAATTCTGTTTTTATTCAAACAAAAATATTTCTATGACACGTCTTAAAATTTCTCAACTTTTTTTGTTACAAAAAGTTTCTATTTGATGTGTGCTTTATAGGGCACAATTATTTTGTAATTTCGTTGGTAATCTGCTACATTGTAGTTTTGAAGTTCTCAATGGGCTCCACTATAGACCAGTGATTTAAAAAGGCGCTTGGGCGAGACGAGATGAGGCCTAAGCGCCTTGTTTAAGGGCCAGGCAGTGCGCTTCAAAGAGGCACCGCTTGGGCACTTTGGGCGAGTGCCCGGGTCATATAAGGCAATCGAACCAGAATTTGAAGTTTGGTGCGGTTAAATTTGCGTTCGTTGGTTCGATTAAACCAACTAACGCACGCAGTTATATCAGCGCGCGACCCCGACTCTAAACCCTACGCAGGCTTCTCTCACTATTTCCACCGTCGAAGATTTTTCCCTCTGTGTTCGCCGCCAACGATTTCTCCCTCTGCCTCCGCCGTCGATAGTTTCTCTCATTGCCTCTGAGTCTTCCTTTGTCGCCGATTGAGTCTCCTTAGCTTCCGTTGCTATCCGCTGCCATTGTTGTTGTCCACTGCCTACTGCTGTTCGCGATACGACTCTGCTGCCACTGCTGCTGTCCGCTACCTCCTACTGCCTGTGACTCCACAGCTTCTGCTGTTGTATGCTGCCTCCTGTTTTCCGCGACTCTACTGCCTCCTGCTGTCTGCAACTCAGCTTCTCATCGTGACTTCTCACTATTGGTTTCTACTCTTCCCTACTACTGTTAATAGTATGTTAACAATAGATTATTAATTACTATCAAAATAATTTTTATTTATTAGATTACTAATATACTATTTAGTTTTTAACATTACTAATCTTTGTTTATTTGAAATTATTATTAGGGTTTCAGGATCAATGGCAAGTATATAAAGCAATTCAATAGATTCTTCAATGAATTCAAAAAAAGAAATATAATTATCTAAAGGCTCCTAAAGATCCTAATGCAGTTACTTGCATTTTTTATGATAAGACTATTAGAGGTGGTACTTTTCGTGCAAGGTAGCATCTAATAGGAAATTTCAAGAATGCAGCAACTTACAAGAAATGTCCACTTGAGGTAAAAAAAGAGCTGCTAGCTTATATGAATAAAAAAAAGATGTAAAAGAATGAATCTTATGGAATTTTACTAGAGGATAATGTTGAACATATTAGGGATGATGAGGAAGATTATTCCGAGAGTGTCAACCCAAGTGGGAAAATTGTACATGACAGAAAAGGAAAAGAAGCTATGGTTACTAAGAATTGTAAAAAAGGCGCGGACCTATAAATGTATCAAGGATCACAGAAGTAACAAGGGCAAATAGGAGGCTCAAAATTAAGACAAACAAATATAAGTGATGCTTATGATAAAGAAATAAGGGGAAGAACAATTTAGCACATTGCTTGCTTCTTCTATCAGGCTGGCCTTCCCCTTAGTACAACTTATTTAGATAGTTTTAAGGAGATGATTGAAGTTATTGGAAGATATGGTATGAGATTAAAACCTTCAAATTATTATGAGATGCGAGTTTTATTATTAAAAAAAGAGTTGGATTATACAAATGACCACAAAGAATCATGGGTAAAACATGGTTGCTTTATTATGTTAGATGCTTGGACCAATAGGAAATACAAGAGTATAATTAATTTTATGGTTAACTAATCTTTAGGAACCATGTTTGTGAAGTCAATAGATGTATCATCTTTGGTGAAATTTAGTGAAAAAATATATGATTTGCTTGACAAGCTCATGGAAGAAATTGGTGAACAAAATGTCGTTCAAGTTATAACCGACAATAGAAGCAACTATGTATTAGCTGGTAAGATTCATCTTTTGAATTTTTGAATTACTTTGTCTTCAATTAAATAGAAGATGTATTAAACTCCGATGTCTTATCATTTTTGTTATCCTTTGTTATAGGTCAATTAATTGAAATAAAAAAAAACACTTATATTTGGACTCCATGTGTAGTACATTATATTGATTTAATGTTGGAGGATATTGGAAAGATCTCTGAAATCAAGAAAACTTTAGAAAGGGTAATATTTGTTGTTGGATTTTTTTATAATCATTCTGGGGCTTTGAATATGATAAGAGGATTCACAAATAGTAAGGAATTGGTGAGATATGATGTCACCCGATTTGCTACTTCCTTCTTAACATTACGGAGCGTGCATCGTCAAAAATATAACTTGAGAAACATGTTTACTTCAAAGAAATGGGTGACAAGCAAATGGGTAAAAGAAACAAAAGGTAGGAGGGCTAGTGATATCATTTTAATGCTGTCCTTTTGGAATCTTGTAGTTTATATATTAAAGGTAATGGGCTCTCTTATTCGAGTTCTTCGGTTGGGAGATAATGAAAATAAGCTTGCAATAAGATATATTTATGAGGCTATGGATAGAGCAAAGGAGAAGATTCAAAAGTCTTTTAATGAAAATAAAAAAAACATGAGAAAATATTTGCAATCATTGACGAAAGATGGAATTGTCAGTTTCATCGTCCTTTACATGCATTAAGATATTATTTGAACCCAAAATTCTTTTATAAGATCACATCCATTGGGTTTGATGGAGAATTTCTGAACGAGTTATATCAGTGCATTGTAAGATTGGTTCTAAGCCTTGAGGTGCAAGATAAGATTATTCATGAATTATCTTTTTATAAGAATGTCGATGGTCTTTTTGGAATTCCAATGACAGTTCGATCCAGGACAACTACATCCTCAGGTATTAATTTTATCTATAGTATGTTATTATGTTATTGCTAATAATAAAATAAATTTTGCAGCTGAATGGTGTAGTCTATTTGAAAATTCCACCTTGAACTTACAGTAATTTCCTATCAAAATACTTAGTTTGACATGTAGTGCTATGGGTTATGAGCGAAACTGAAGTGTCTTTGAGCATGTAAGGATCACAAAATATTTTAATTTGTTTTTAATAGATGTATTAATATATTTTCAAATTATAATGGATAATCAAGTATAAAGTATAATCATGATTTTATTTATATAAAGTATAATCATCAACGATTGCATGATTTTGCTTATATAAAGTATAATCAAGCTTTGAAGGCTCATTATGATTTACGAAATAGAATTGATCCAATTTTATTACAAGACACTGATGATTCAAATGAGTGGTTGATGGGAGAAATGGGTGTGAACTTGCAAGATGCTGAAGACGAGCTTGTATTTGAAGATGATAACTTGGCATAGGGAGATGTGGCAAAAGCTTCAGGTGCTGGAGAATTACAAACATATACAAGACAAATGACGAAGAGAAAAATGAGTGTAACAACATCAAGCTTGGCTCCTGTTATTGTTGAAGAAAATGAAATATATTTTGATGAAAAAGAAGGATCAAAGGAAGAGAATGAACTCAATGAGGATGAATTGTTTGAAAATGACGACGATGTTAATTATGATGATAAATGATTTTGATGTAAAACTTTATTGTTTTGAATTTTGAGTCTTTTGACATTTTTACTATTAGGAGATAGATAATGTGATTTGGTACTTTAGATCTTTTTAATTTAATGTTATATTTTTATTTAAATAATCATATTTATTAATTATATTATATATTTTTTATATTTTAATATTTTAGATCGCCTCACTTCGCTCGGGCAAGCGCCTATGGCGTTTTGAGACCTTGGCGCCTAGCGCTTTTTAAATCATTGCTATAGACCTGATGTTTCTTTATCACCATGCAGGTAAAGTGTTAATGCAAAAACAATCATAGAAAAAGAATATTTGAAGAGATCTCTCATAGGATATGATCAATCATATGACATCTTTTTTATTGATGACATCCGTAGTTCTTTAAGATTAAGGGGTTAAGGACTGTTTTAATCATTCCCCTATTTTTTTCTTTATTTCGTTGTCTATGTCTAATGCTGTGGTAGATGATGAATGTTGCAAGAACGGTGCCAATTTGGCCAAATTTGGTGGTTATAGTCAATAGCAATTACATTGCCTCTTCTTTTTTAAGGTTATGGTCCTAGGCTTTTTTTATTTTTTTTGCTTTTACTCTATCTTGTATTCACTCTTGTCCTCTTCTGTTGCTTTTGCTCCTTCTGCTCTCTTTTTTTCTTCTTTTAAGGCTGTGAAATTGGCTTGAACTGGCCAAAATCAGCTAGCTTCTGTTGAGTTTGAACGGTCCTATTTTATTCTGGTTAAACTTTAGCTATTAGGATGAGAAATTAGGATGACCTAGAATAATACTAGTACTGATTGGGTGTATCTATTGGAATGTGCAATATAGACTGCCTCATATCTTGCTTTCTCTTTTTGTTTGTAATACATAGTATTATCATATTGATATTTGTTTATCATTCACTTACAATTGTATAATCAAAACACACAACTTACAATCTGTTTTTTACTTTGGAGACCTTTATATTTTACTCCTATATAAGGTATTCTAGGGAACCTTTAACATATATTTAAACCATGTAAGAGTATAGGACTTATTACATTGCTATTTCTGCTGTCTGAATTGTTCTTGTCCACTCAATTATAAGAAAGTCCTGTGAATTACTTCTGTATTCGCTAAGAAATTTTGCTTTGAACTAGGTCAACTGCTTTAGCTGATGATGGCTTATGATCAGTTATAGCATTGTGTTGTACATGCTTGTGTTTGTTGAAAATAGACCACTTTCAGTTTCTACTAATAAGTAGCAAGGTCCGCCGAACCGTACCGTACCGGAGTTTCGACCCGGCCTCGGTACGGTACGGTACGGGTGTACCGACCGGTATACCGAGGTGTACCGAGCGGTACACCTGATTTTACCGATTTATCCCTCCAAAATACCTGAAAATTAGAAAAAAAAGTTAGGATAGGGTTTTCAAGTTACAAATAAATATAGTAATAGTATAAGTTTAGCAAAATCAACTATCACCATATTGTTGTTGCCCGTATAATTCTCCATAATACGATGCGCCTCTTTCTGTGTCTATATCATGTATGCTCTGTCGTATTTGTTCATATTCATCCTCTGTCGATTGAATTCACAAATCGTTGTTTTATAGAGTTTAGGAGAGAAAAAGAAAGTTTGAGAAAGAGTTTAAGAGAGTTAATGAAATAGGGGAGAGAGGAATGGTTTAAATAGGAGGAGAAATAGCTCCAACGGTCAAATTGACCGTTGGAACACTGTAGCGCGGTACCGAGGGGTGCCGGGCGGTAACGGTCGAAATTTCGACCGTTACCGCCCGATTTTGCCCCGTATCACTCGATACGAGGGTTTTTGAGGTGTACCGCCCGGTAGCGGGCGGTCCGTGTACCGGTATCCTGTCGGACCGGTACGTACCGCCCGGTACGGGCGGTACACGTCGGTATTGCCGACCTTGATAAGTAGACATGAAGTCATAATTAACATTGCAGTGATGAATTCGTTCTTTACCAAGTATCATCTACTTATCTGCTTACCAACTTTGAAATTGTGCATGAGTTATATGTAGTTGTATTTACTCATTCCTTTTTGGTTTTACACTTAAAGATCCTGACTCGGAAGTGATCAATTTTGCTAAAAGGACAGTGAAGGATCTCAAACTACCTCCAACATTTGTTACCCAGATTGCTCAATCCATTCAAGTAAGTAACTTTATTGTAAATTATTTACTTGGTTTTGACCTTGTCTTCAATTGCATAAGAAAAAGGTGGTGAATTTCTTTTCTCAGGAAATAGGTTGCAACATAAACTGCAGACACAGGATAGAAAAGATCATTTACCCCTCAGAAATGTATTTCTTAGTTTATCTCTGTTTTCTCTACTGTTTGACTAGTATCCTGACTATTTTTATTCAACTTCTTCACTTCAATCACCCCAGAGCTTATCAAGCTCGGCACACGAGATAGAAAATATCATTTATCCCTTAGAAATAGGAAAATTTTCTTGGTTTCTTTTTCTCTCTATTGTTCTTATTGTTTGACTAGTATCTTGATTATTTTTATTGAACTTCACTTTAATCACTCCAGAGCTTATCATTTAGTTTCCTTCAATTTATTTGCGACACTGCATATTGATATAGGACAATTTAAAAGGTGATAAGCTTAGGGGTCTTGTTGCAAAAGAGCTGGTAATAAGAGGAAAAGAAAAAAAGTGACAAAACAAGGGGGGAACAACAAAGCACATTTGGAGAGAAACATTGTTTCACCCTCTTGATTTGTTTGACTTGATTGTGAAGTTGATCACAAGTTTACATTTTAGGGTAACTCTAACAATGTTACACTTTCTGCTATTTAGGATTTAGAAATTTTAGGAATGGTGGAAATTAGACAGTAGTATATTTAGAAGAGAGGAGAGAAAGATAAAAATAGAATACTTTTGGACTTGCTCCAAGCCCTTCCAATTGACATCGATGTGAGGATTATACCTTTGCGCTACTCACACGTGTGAAAAGAAACTCTTACATTCATTCAACAACTTAAGATCCCATTACAATCTCTTTGCACTTTTTTATAGGTTTCAAGTACAAGAAAAAAATAATAAAATTCGATCACACAGAGCTAATCAAGCATTTATCTTTTCCTTCTTTCAAGAAGATAAATTTTTAGATTCATCTTGACAAGTAACTTTTCTTTTAATTAAAATATATAATTGATAACAGTGATTTAAAAGGCGCTAAGAGCTAAAAGACACCAATGTCCCAAAATGTTAGAGGCACTTGGCGCTCACCTAAGCGAAGCGAGATGCTTTGAAATATTAAAATTTAAAAAATATATAATATAATTGATAAATATGATTATATAAATAAAAATATGATATTAAATAAAAAATATCTAAAGTACCAAGTCACATTATCCATATTCTAATAACAAAAATGTCAAGAGGCTCAAAACAATAAAGTTTTATATCAAATTCAATTACCATCATAATCAACATCGTCATATTCAAACATATCATCTTTCTCTTCCTCTCATCCATCTTCATCAAAATAGGTTTCCTCTTCGACAATAGCAAGAGATGAATTTGAGGCTTTTGCACTTATTTTTGCCTTTGTCATTTGTCTTGTATATGTCTGTGATTCTCCAACACCTAAGGCTCTTGTCACATCTCTCCATGTGAAACTGTCATCTTCAAATACAAGCTCATCTTTGGCATCTTGCAAGTTCGTATCCATTTCCCCCACCAACCACTTATTTGAATCATTAATATCTTGTAGTGAGATTGGATCAATATTTTTTCGCAAATAATGATGAGTCTTCAATGCTTGATTATACTTTATACAAACTAGATCATGTAATCGTTGATGTTCTAACCAATTTCTTCTCTTTATGTGAATCTGTTATGTCATATAATTTAAAAATATATTAATACATCTATCTAAAAAAGAATAGATATATTGAAACAAAAAAATTCTGTGATCATTACATGCTCAAAGATACTTTAGTTTCGTTCACAACTCGTAGCACTATAAGTCAAGCTAAGAATTTTGATAGGCAATTGCTATAAAGTTTAAGGTGGAATTTCCAAATGGACTCTACTATTTAGCTATAAAATTTACTTTATTATTAACAATAGCATACTATACATGAAATTAATTATATAAATTTATAAACATTTAAGGATGTAGTTGTCATAGATCAAACTGTCATTGGAATTCTAAAACGACCATTAGCTTTCTTATATAAAGATAATTCACATATGATCTTATCTTGCACCTCAAGGCTTGGAACCAATCTTGTAATGCACTTATATAACCCATTTATAACTTTTGTATCAAACTCAATGGAGGTGTTCTTATAAAAGAATTTTGGGTTTAAATAATATCCTATTACATGTAATGGAAGATGAAGTTGACAATTTCATCTTTCGTTAATCATTGCAAATATTTTCTTATACTTTTTTTCATTTTCATCAAAAAACTTTTGAATCATCTTCTTTGCTCTATCCATAATCTTATAAATATATCTCATTGTAGTCTTCGTTTCATTGTCTGTCATTAGAAGGACTTGAACAAGAGGGCCTATTACCTTTAATGTATAAACTACAAGATTCAAAATGACGACAATCAAGGTTCGCAATACCGTACCGTACCGGTATTTCGATCTGGGCTCGGTACGGTACGGTACGGGTGTACCGAGCACTGTAGCACTGTAGCAGTTCACTGCTACAGTGCTACAGTGCTACAGTTGAAACCGGTACGTACCGCCCGGTAGCAGGCGGTCTGCGTACTGGTAACCTATCCGACTGGTACGTACCGCCCGTACCGGGCGGTACGTTTCGGTATGGTAGACCTTGACGACAATAAGATGATACCACTGGCCCTCTTGTCTTTTGCTTCTTTTGCTCATTTGCTTATCACCTATTTCTCTGAGGTAAACATGTTTCTCAGGTTATATTTTTTTTGATCCATGCTTTGTAATATCAAGAAAGAAGGAAATAGCAAATTGAGTGATACCATATCTCACTAATTCCTTATTGCCTATAAATTCTCTCATCATATTTAGAGTTCTAATATATTTATAGAGAAATCCAACAACAAAGATTACTCTTTTGAAAGTCTTCTTGATGCCAAGAATTTTTTCAATATCTTCTAACATTAAATCAGTGCAATATGCAGCACATGGAGTCCAATATAAGTGTTGTCTTTTTTTGTTTCAAAGTAATTTACTTAAGACAAAGGAAAACAAAATTGATAAGACTTAGGTGACACGGAAGTGCCTAATTTGCTACAATCAGCTCGTGTAAATTTTGTTGATCCTATGGTATTATCTATAACCCACAATGCTTGTCCCATAGTCTTTAATCCAGACCTCTCAAATATGATAGCTCATAAGCCAAATGAGTTGCAAGCCCATTTTCTAAACCTACAGATGGCCCAACATGATTGAATAACTCAAATTAATTACTAAAGAGTTAAGGGGCATGCCTTTATAAGTTGAAAAAGCTCAGAGTCTTAACTTTCCAATTGGTGGGTAGATTCGAAGGGAGAGTTAATATAATTTTTCTTCATGACTAAGGAATATATTAAAGGACTTAGTTATCAGCTGCAAAGCAATAAATTTAGTAGTTCCCTATGCTTGGAGGATTGTTTCATGCACTAGTATTTATTTTGGTGTTTTTGAGTTAAAAACAGTTCAGAATCTGATTGTATTTGCAGAAACTCTTTGAGTTCTCTCTTTTAACTCTGTATCTCTTTGGTTTACCATAGAGTGGTGGGTTTCGTCTCTATATCTCTTGGATATTTTCTTGAGTGGTGAGTCTTTTTTTTAAGTTCTGTATCCTTGTTGAATTATCCTTAGGGTGGTGAGTTTTTATATCCCTTAAGATTTTAAACTTGGTGAATCAATTTCTCTCCTTTCCAAAAGTGTTTTCAGCAAATGCATCTATCAGTCTTTCAAATTTCATTCCTCCTTATCTCGGTATTAGTTTGGTATCAGAGCTAAAGGCTAGAGATCATGACAAGACGAAATGGAAAATATGTAGTTGGTGAAGATAGTGGCCATAAAGATGATGTTGAGTCCTTAAGGTTGTAGTTACAAAGATTGCTATGTAGTATACAAGAAAGGAATGAAATTATTGAAGAACTTTGGAAAAGAAGCAACCAACATGAAAATGATGCCCAGGAGTTTGGTTCTGATGATGATACACCTCCTCACCCAAGGGAGTTGGGAAGATATCGAGCAAGGTATAGAGACCAAGACGAGTAGTAGAACAAATACAACCCAAATTTGGATATTTCGGAGTTTGAAGGTAAAATCAATATTGATGACTATTGATTGACTTAATACAGTGGAAAGAATGTTTGAGTTTCATGAACCATTAGAATAAAAGAACGTAAAGCTTGTGGCACTCAAACTCAGAAGGAATGCATCTTTTTGATGGGAAAATCTAAAAAAGTAAAGGGAATGTGAGGAGAAGAGTAAGAACGTGACATGGGAAAAAATGAAAAAGGAGTTGAAGAGGAAATACTTGCCTGACAACTATAAGCAAGAGATCTTTCTCAAAATTCATGATTTCAAGCAAAAATATCTTAGAGTAGAGGAGTACACAGCAGAGTTTGATAATCTCATGTTAAAAGGAGAGCTTGTGGAACCAAAAGAGCAAACCATTGCAAGATACTTAGGAGGTCTGAAGTCTGAATTGCTAAAGTGGTTCAACTCCAGCTATATTAGTCTTTAAATAATTTGAGCAAGTTAGCTTTAAAAGTTGAGAAGCAATAGAAGTTTGAAAAGAGTTCTCGGTACGGGTCAAAAGAAGGATATATGAGAGGAGGAAATTCCAAGCCTACTCTCCAAAGCAAGGTGGTGTCAAAGGTGCAAGACAAGGGTGAAGGATTTGCTGGCAGTAAACAAACACTTAATTCTTCTACACCAAGTGGTCGAAAATGCTTCAAATGTCATGGTTTTGGGTATATTACTTCAGATTGTCCAAATAGAAGGATTGTTACTTTGGTTGAAAATTATAGTGATGAAGAAGAAGATAAAGCCAACGATGAACCAGAATTTGATAATGATGAGGAAGAGGGTTACTTATGCTGATCATGGTTTGTCTATTGTGGTACAACATAGTTTAAATGTGTCCTATGTGGTTGAGGATTAAAGTTGGGTAAGAAAGAATGTGTTTTACACCAAATGCACTTTTCATGGCAAGGTGTGCTTGGTGATCATTGATAGTGGCAGCTTTGAGAATGTGGTGTCTTTAGAGATAGTGCAGAAGCTAAAGTTGGACAATCTCTCATCCACATCCTTACTAATTATGTTGGCTGCAAAAGGGGAATAACATTAAGGTAACTAAAAGTTGTTTAGTTTAGTTTAGTTTTCTATTAGCAAGCATTATAAAGATGAAGTATGGTGTGATGTTGCTCCTATGAATGCTTGTCATTTATTGTTGGGTAGATCTTGGTATTATGATAAGAGGGTGTTGTATGATGACTATAAACATACTTATTCTTTTAAGGTGAATGAAATGAAGATTGTTTTAGCTCCATTACAACCTTTTGAAATCAGTCTAAAGAAGGAAGTTAGTGCTCTTATGATCTATGGTGAATGCAAGGGTGTACTAGAAAGGGGTGGTGATATTTTGGCTCTAGTAGTTGTAGAGGAGAATGAACAACATAAGGAGCCACCATCAATCATGAAACCAATCCTGGAGGAGTTTCAAGATGTTATACCGGAGGAGATTCCACATGGTTATCCACCTTTGAGAGACATCCAACATCACATACATCTTATTCCAAGGATTGTGCTACCTAATAAAGCAGCCTATAGAATGAACCAAAAAGAGCATGAAGAACTTCAAAGGCAAGTGAATGAGTTGGTGGAAAAGGGGTTGATTCGGGAGAGCATGAGTCATTGTGCGGTTCCAGCCTTGGTGCCTAAGAAGGATGGTTCTTAGAGAATGTGTGTGGACAGCCGCACAAAATCATAATTGATTATCGTTTTCCCATTTCAAGGTTAGATGATTTACTTGATCAATTGTGTGGTACTTTTATTTTCTCTAAAATTGATTTGAGTGACTATCATCAAATTAGAATGAGGCTTAGAGATGAGTGGAAAATAACATTTAAAACTAGGGATGACTTGTATGAAAGGTTGGTTATGCCATTTGGGCTATCTAATGCTCCTAGCACTTTCATGAGATTTATGAATCACATACTTAAGTCATGCATTGGTTCTTTTGTTGTGGTTTACTTTGATGACATATTGGTGTACAACAAGAGTGAGGAGGAGCATATAAATCATCTTAAGGAGTGAGGAGGAGCATGTAGTGCTTCGGGTTATGAGCGAAACTGGAGTGTCTTTGAGCATGTAAGGATCACTAAATATTTTTGTTTCAATTAATTTATTTATTTAGATATATCTATTAATATATTTTTAAATTATATGACATGATAGATTCACTCAAAGAGAAGAAATCGGTTGGAACATCAACGATTACATGATCTTGTTTACATAAAGTATAATTAAGCTTTGAAGGCTCGTCATGATTTGCAAAATAGAATTGATCTAATCTCATTACAAGATATTGGTGATTTAAATGAGTGGTTGGTGGGAGAAATGGGTGCCAACTTGCAAGATGCTGAAGACGAGCTTGTGTTTGAAGATGATAGATTGACATGGGGAGATGTAGCAAAAGCTTCAGGTGTTGAAAAATTACAAACATATACAAGATAGATGACAAAGAGAAAAATGAGTGCAAAAGCATCAAGCTTGGCTTCTGCTATTGTTGAAGATATAGATAATGAAACATATTTTGATGAAGAGAAAGGACAAGAGGAAGAGAACGAATTCAATGGAGATGATTTGTGTGAAAATGACGATAATATTGATTATGATGAATGACTTTGATGTAAAACTTTATTGTTTTGAATTTTGAGACTTTTTGTTAATGTGATATTGTGATTTTGTACCTTAGATTGTCTTAATTTAATAGCATATATTTATTTAAATAATTATATTTATTAATTATATTATATATTTTTATATTTTAGCACATCGTTTCGCTCGAGCGAGCGCCTAGCGCCTCGGGCGTTTTGGGACCTTGGCGCCTTTTAGCGGACAGCAGCAGTAGCGGTGGAGGAAGCTGCGAACGATAGTAGTGACGACGGCGAAAGCTACGGACGGTGATGTTGTGGGCGGAGGAAGCTTCAAAGGTGTCTGTCTGTGGCGGAGGGAGCTACGGTCCTCTCCCTCGATGATGGAAGGCATTGCACATGGAAGCAACGGTGGCGGAGGGAACTACGCACAAAAGCTAGGCTGTTAGACTCGTTCGTCAATGATAGAGGAAACATCAGTCTTGTGCATTGACGGTGGAAGCATTGGCAAAGGAAGCGTCGATGGTGGAGGCAGTAGCTGCTTTTGTAGGTATAGTAATAGTATGTAGCTTAGTTGGTTTAATTGAACCAAACTAGCTATTGTTCAACTGAACCAGACTTAATAGTCTAGTTCGGTTGCTTCGTTTGAACCGGGCTCTCGCTTGAGGCGCTTGGCGCTTAGGTTCAGGAGAGCGCTCAGGCGGCGCTTCACTGAAACGTGCCGCTTGGTCGAGGCCTAAGGTGCTTGGGCCTTACCTCGCCTCACTGGAGCAACTACATGAGCACCCGAGCACCTATTTAAATCCTTGATTGATAGTCTTCCATCTTTGCAGCTAGGTGAAACTTTCTTGTAGAGATGAAATATTTTATTAAAACAGATTTTGATTCATTTCATCTTTTTCTTTATTCAATTTCTTTTTCTTTTCCTTGATCAATCTAGAAAACAATTGGGGAAACATAAGAGATGTTGCCATGTGGCAACTTATAAGTTTTACAAAAGATCCCTCTAAATACTAAAAATAAAAAAAAGCTAGTTTGAAATTAAAACATTTTAATTGAACCTGAAACTGATTTCATTACCGATCCAAAAGGATTCAAGTTAATCCTTCTTTTTCCATGCCTAATATCTTCCTAGGTTGCATAATCTACTTGATTTTGGGAAGAGCTTGTTTTTTTTTCTGCATAATGATCGTATTTTTTTGGTAGCAAATTTTGAGAATATTAGATTTTACAACTAGCTAATTTCCCAGATCATGTCCTGATTTTATTGCCAAGGATAATGTTAATGATGCAGCATCTCATAATCCTCACCATTTATCAGATGTGCTAATATTTTCTTTAAACTTGTTTGTAACAGACACAATTAGCAGAGTTTCATTCATATGAAGGGCAAGAAATGCATATCAAGGAGAAAATTGTGCCGCTAAAGGTATGCTTACTGATAAATGTTCACAGATTTTAACTCTGAAGATAGGGTATTTGGGTATCACAACCGCAATGATTTCACAGATTGACCTTCGTGTTAATAACACTGTAATAAGAGATCAATTCTTGTGGGTAAGTTTGACTTATGAAATTTTTGTGCTTTTAGAAGGTTGATATGTTGGTCTTTTTTCAATATTGTTCTTGATGCATTTCTTCTGGTTTTAGGACATAAGCAATTTGGAAAGTGATCCTGAAGAATTTGCACGAACTTTTTGCAAGGACTTGGATATTGGAGATCCTGAAGTTGGAGTAAGTATACTATCTTTTTGACATCTAATTAATGTAATATGTATTTGGGATCTATCCTAATTATTCAAGACAATGTCATACAAGCTTTTAAAAGACCAGTAAATTTGGAGCTTTTTGTATCCTATTGCTAAAGAGTTTCTATTTTATAGCTGTGAATTGATGCCAATGACTAGGTAAATTAGAAATGTTTGCATAATTCAAATTAGATTCTTGAATTTGTAAATGTTGGAACACATGTATATATATAAGTGCAGTTCATCAAGGAACAGACTGCATGCTTCTATATGTTTATATCTTTCTGTTTCTTAAAATGCAGTTCACATTTCTGCTGTGTAATTTAAGGATTTTTGACTGGTACAACCTAGTAAATGTTGACTAGTTTGTGGATCAATGTTTACAGCCAGCAATTGCAGTTTCCATAAGAGAGCAGCTTTACGAGGTTAGATATATGTCTTTGCTGTCTTTTTTATACCAATTAATGTATAATGACTGTTATTTTTATGAGTTGTGTTGTTTTATGCTATCTGGATTTTTTATTTGCCAAGATAATCTACCTATTAGTTCTATGTTACCTGTTGCTAGTGTAGCTTTGCTGTGCATTTTTACTTAATTTGTATATGTCGACATTTCCCTTACTTCTAGACATTAAATTTTTGTAGATGCTAATTTCTCTTTGAAATATTACTCATAGAAGCTAGCTTAGATCAGTGGATTTAGGAGATTCATGCTGATCTAGCCTAGATCTATGTGGAACTAGCCAAAGTGACTTTTCTTGAAGTCATTTCTTGGGCTATTTCTTTGGCATCTACAACCATTGAAAGGTCTAGCCTAGGCTTTTTAAAAATCATGGTGGGGTTTCTTATGACATGATGTGGTCACTTTGCCACCTCGTATGCAGCAGCATGAACGACATTTTATTACTCGTTGAAATTGTATATATATTCTGGAGTCAAGGGAAGCTTGGAATGATGGTCTTTGTAGAGTCTGTTTTTTGCATTGCTCTTGGTCTTGGAAAGTCTAGTTGACACTGGTTTGCATGGCTAAAAAAATATGCAAGTGGTTCATCTCCTTATACATAGCTGAAGGGTTCACGTGATCACGTTAGGTTGGAGCCTTGTCTTTATGGAAATTCTACTTCATTTATACTGCATTCTCTACTGCATTCTCACTAAGACTCGCCTTCTGTCTTGAAGGTGGACGTTGAGTTTAGCAGATCCTGTGCCATGCCTGCATAAAATTACCTTGAAGTTGTCTTTTATCATGAGAAGTGTGTACATTTAAATATAACTAGCACATGGAGTTTTCTCTATGTTGCTCCAAGTGCTGTACAAATGCAGGTTCTTAGCATGAAATGCATATATGATTCTTATGCCAAAATGTAATTTCTTTCTGTAATGATATATTTGTTACAAACATGCAATTTAGTCTACCACTCCAAGTTTGTATTAGTGTAAGCACGTTCACTTAGGCATCAATTTGCATATAATCAATCAAGATTTCTTTTCCTGCGATAATCTGTTACTAGAAAAATATTTTGCATATATTATTATAACATTTTTAGTGAATTATTGTTTGACAAACTGATTATACTCCTAAATATATTGTCGTTCAGATTGCAACACAATCTA
Organism: Musa itinerans; assembly: GCA_001649415.1. Lineage (NCBI taxonomy): Eukaryota > Viridiplantae > Streptophyta > Magnoliopsida > Zingiberales > Musaceae > Musa > Musa itinerans. Next base: position 73,227 of record LVTN01001276.1, read on the forward strand.
TTTCTTCAGCCAGAGAAACCAGGGTTGGGAAGAAGGGTCGACGAGGAGCAGATATTGTTGCAAACAGGTTTCTCCGATGTTCTTTTGTCATAGTTTCCTCTAGGATTCTATGGTTTGTGCAAAGTAGGCCTACCTGTTACCTGTCATGTATTACTTGAGATGTATTGTTGGGATAAAAAAAGATGTGGGAAGTATCAATTCTTTGTTTATCTTTTTGTTGTTGTTAGCACTATGAAATGATTCTTTTATAGTTATGTTTTTTGCAGTAAAGCAGGCAATACAGTGGACTTAGGAAAGTTATTTGGCAGTAAAGGAAGTGTAATCCGGTAAGATGATTCTTCAATGCTATCAAATTGCTCTATGATTAGACAAAGAGAAAGTTGTTTGGACTTTCTACATGTCCGGATTTTGTCAGTATTGCATTTCTCTTTCCTTGTAAGAAACTACCAAGATTGTCTTTTGATTCTATAATGATATCTATCTTGTGAAGGAAAAGGAAAGAATGGTATCTGTATGAGCCCATTGTTGATATTTTGTCAAATGAGGAAGTTGGGGCTCTTGATGCAAGGGAAGAACTAAATGCTCGGTATGTATCTTGTTCCTATGTAGCAGTGATCCAAAGAAGCATAGTATGGGCTTACAGTATAGGAGCATCATTTGTGTATACACACAATAATTACATTTTATTTCTTCAAAAGCTACCCATCATAAGAGAAGCTTTGTTGAGAAACCCAGGGAGTTCCGCGTAGTTTTAATTGTTGTTTTCTTGAAGACATGGGCCTCGATCTAAGGTTTTTCATTTGCATTGAAGGCAACATTGATGTTTAGGATGCCACTTGAAGAAGCTCCAAGCTTTATCAAGCAGGGCACATCATGGACAGAAAATATGATCTCATGTTATTAGTTTTTTTGTTTCGCTCACAGTTATTATTTTATTCTTTACATGTCTATATCTTGCACAATGCAAAGGCACACCAGCGTGTGGCACTACCACTTGCAAATTCATTTGTCTATCTGAGAAGGACCCTAGTCCTCTATGATTTTCATGAATTCTAGGTTCCTGTTCTATTCGCTAATGATTGACATCCATCTTTTGAAACTTGTTTCTCCTGTTTTTTTTCCTTCCAGAGCTTCTCTTGCCTGTTTTAATTAGAAATGTGGGAATACCGACCACAAAGGTTGATCATTAATAACCAAATATTGATTACTAGTTTTTTTGACCTTTTGCATGCAGTTTAAAGAGAAAGCTGGACGAAAAAGAAGAGAGCTTCCAGACACGCTATTCTCATGGCTGAATTGTGTCTACCCATGGTTGACTGAAGGGGACTGCTAACAGCTTGACCGAGGCTTGTGTAGCATCCTAGTATCTGCTAGAAACATTGTTCATTAGCCATTGAATCATAAACAAGTTTCTGCTGTCTCAATCATTTTCTTTGATGTAATCAAGAATGTGCTTGCTGTCAATTGCATACTTGGATGTAAATATTACATGACACTTATCTTTAAAGTATCATGTTGATGCTCGTTCGTATTAATAATACTCTCGGCTGATACTTAATGCAATGCATTCTGCTTGAAATGCGTAGGAAGAAAGTTAAAACTGGTCTTCAGTAGCGGCGTTAATTATCATCGAATGTCTGGACTGCAAGAAGGGAACCACCAGCTACATTTTGATGATCCCTATTGACCCCAGGGTAACTTTTTGCTCCGAGTATCTACAAGCATAGCATCGTGTAGTTCTTTGTCGCTGCTTAAGTGACCCTGTCATGGTTCTGATTTTAGAAGCTTCACCAATAATCCTTGCAAGAACACAAACCATCAGCAAACTGATGAAATCGATTTGCATCCCTTAGGATGATCTTTCGTTGGAAGATCTCCGAAACAAGCTTCATAACCGTGTGACAGTCCCCACAGGTCCTCAGGTTCTTCTTGATTCGAATGGGTGCATTCACAGGCAAGCTTATCAGCCCGAACGAGAGCGCAAGCCTCTCGCTGTGATACCACATGCTCTCCTCCTTGTGCTCTTCTACGTCATTAATGGCGAATTGTGTATCAGGCACGTAACCCTTCGCCTTCACCAGCTCCTTCAGCCTCCCCAACATCTCATAAATCTGCTCCGTCTCGTCGTGCGATCGGTCATGCACCGTGAACACGTACGTCTCGTTCCACACATCGATCCAGCTACATCCCGTCTCCTTCCTCAGCCCAGCCGACTCCATTCTTCTCCTCACCTCCTTGGCTTCTTCCAACCGTCCATGGTACGCATACATGTTTGAAAGCAACACGTAGTTACCGGCGTTGTCCGGTTCGATCTCGAACAGCCTTCGAGCAACTTCGTCGCCGAGTTCCAGGTTCCTGTAGTTCCTACAGGCTCCAAGCAGAGCGCCCCACACCGATGAATCAGGCCTGATGGGCATTGTCTCGATGAACCGTTTCGCCTCATCCAAGCGGCCGGCTCGGCCCAGCATGTCGACCATGCAAGCGTAGTGCTCGCTCCCCGGTCTCACTTTGTGAGACATGGAATCGAAGTACTTGAATCCCTGATCAACAAGCCCGTTGTGACTGCACGCCGAAAGGACGCTAACAAATGTGATGTAATCCGGTTCGACACCCTCACCAAGCATTTGCTCGAATAGTTGGATGACGTCGTCTGCATGCCCGTGTTGCTGGAATGCTGTGATCATGGCTGTCCAAGCGACCACGTTCGTGCGGTCCTCTGCCTCCTCGAAGGATCGGAATGCCTCTTCCAAGCCACCGCATTTGGCGTACATGGAGATCAGCGAGCTCCCGACGCATCGGTTGCTAGCGAACCCGGTTTTCACTATGAAGGTATGAATTGCTGCGCCCTGGCCCCAGGAAGCTAGTCTGGCCAAGGCATGGAGGACGGTGGAAAACGAGGCCTCGTCCGGGGAAATCCCCTCCCTTATCATAGCTCGGAAACAGTTGCAAGCATTCTCCATCCGATCACTTTGGATCCAACCCATCATCATAACGTTCCAGGTCACGACATCTCTATCACTGCAGCTGTCGAACAACTTTATGGCTTCTTCCAAGCACCCGCATTTGCTGTACATGTCGATGAGCGAGTTCCTGACGTACTCCAACGTGGACGCCATCCCAAGCTTGACAGTATGGCCATGCACCCCTCTACCGAAGTCTATGCCGCCACCGTTGGCGCACGCACTCAGAACACTAGAAAAGCTGACTTGGTCCGGGCTCAAGGACTGATCCGCAAGCAGCTCCCGGAAAGCCTCCGTCGCCCTGTGGTACATCTTGTTGCGCACGAACCCCACGATCAGCGCGTTCCAAGAAACGAGATTTCTCAGGGTCATTTCGTCGAACATTCTTTGAGAATCCCCCATGTCGCCGCATTTGGCGTACATATCAGCCAGTGCGCTCGCCACGTAGACGTCGGACGCGACGCCGTGCTTGTGAGCGAGAGCGTGCACCTGTCGGCCAGTGGCATGGGAGCCAGCCGCGGCACAGGCCGGCAGGACGGCGGAGAAGGTGTGGGGGTTGGGGCTGGGGCCTGACCTCTTCAGCTGGGCGAACAAGGATAGGGCCTCGACGGGCTGGTGGGAGTGGGAGAGGTGGGTGATGAGGGAGGTCCAGGTAACGACGTAGCTGCAGTGCTGGGTGGTTCGGAAGGTGAGCACAGCTTGTTCGAGTTGGCCACACTTGGCATAGAGGTTGATGAGCTGGGTATGGAGGAGGGGGATGGGGAGGGAGTTGGTGGTGATGAGGTGGGAGTGGATCTGCGTGGCATGCCTCGGGTTGGATGTTTGTGTTACGGTGGAATTGGTGAGGAGGGTGGTGAGATGGGTGAAAGAGAGAGGGGAGTAGGTTGTGCAATGGAGGCGATGGAATGAGTCGATGGAATACAGTGAAGGGGTTTTCGGGGTTTTCATCGAGCCTTGGACGAGTATTGATGATGCAGGGGATGAGGCAAAGGGTTGTGCGTACACAGTAGTGAGTGGCGTATGCCAATTGTATCCGTTGATGATGAAATGCTAGCACGAAGGATAGCCCCGGAGTCGAACACTTGAAGTGCGGGAGAGGATCCCGGCCCCAAAAAAAGAAAACGATCGCTGAAAGAAAATGCCAACAATGATATCAAGAGTAGTATATTGTCGTTGCCCATCATCAGCATCATCTACCGCACGGGTCAGTCACGTGTCGTTCTTTCTTCTCTATCAGCGCTCGTTCCGTCTCGACTGACTAATGGCTAAGCTTTCATCTCGACTCTGAAATACAAGAAGAGAACATCTTCTTTCAGTCTAGCTTTACATATAGATACAGAAGTTAAGATCCAAACTGGGCAGACATAGTAGTGGCCATAATCCTTTGTTTCCCCCTCTCTTGGGGTCTCTTCCTCGAGTTTGGCTGCAAGTGGAGGGAAAAATTCTTCCCCTTCACTGTGCACAATATTTGCCTTTTTAGTTTTTATAATATATTTTAATTAAAATTATCTTTTTTTACATACAATGCCACTTGGTACTATTTCATTTTTCGAGTTTGTCTATAAATAAATCTCTTTCCTGTCCAATATTTACTTCGGGAAAACCCAGAAAAACTAGCAGAAATTCTGAAAAAAAATAAAAAGTGAGAGAAAAAAAAAGAAGTTTTTCAAACTTTTAATTGATTTCTTTTAGTTTTTTCCTATTTCTCTTTCATCGCTAATATCGAAAATCTTCTACTTTTTTATGGCTCGTAGAAGAATCATCTTGGTTGTATCTTGGCTGAGTTTCTTTTTTTACTCCCTATTTTTTATTTAATCAAATGATATTTTAATAATATTACTTCAACAATCTAAGCATATTCCACCATCAATTAAGAACTAAACAGGGTGCTAACCTAATAATAAAAAAAATACTATAGTAGTAGCATGTTGTTAGGACCGAAATCGACACTTGGGGGCGCGGGCTAAATTAGTGCTTTCGAAAAATTACATCGATTCAAAAATTTTATTCGATAAAGCCCGTATCGGAAAGATGTTTAACTTAAAAACGTTTATAAGAATGTAACGACCAAGTAAAGCAATTTGCAATAAAGGTAAACAACAAAAAAAAAAGAGTACACCGGATTTATAGTGGTTCGGTCGTCGTGACCTACGTCTACTCCCGATTCCTCTTCACTCGAGGCCACCGGCTTCTACTACCAATTTTCTTTCCAAAGATCAACTACCCCTTATAACTCTTTCTCATTTAGACAAGCTCATAAGAGAACCTTTACAACTTCTCTTTTAGCCTAGACCTCACTAAGACTTCTATCTCTAGGAAGAAGAGACTTTAAACTTTAAAAGAGATTACAACTTTTTTCTTAAGAATTCTTTCCCCCTTTCTACTCTTTTTCTTGCTGCCTTAAGCAGGAAAGAGTGAGGTATTTATAGATCCCAAATGACTTAAAAAATAGAGCCAAAAAGTGTCATATCCCTAGTTTCAATGGTACTAGCGGTATCATCGCTAGTATTGGGCGGTACCATCGCTAATACTGGGCGGTACCATTGCCTACCAGTCTGACACTAGGTGATACCATCGCCTAATTTGATGGTACCATCGCTTGACACACTAACACTGAGAGGTACCACCACCTGACAGAGTTTGGGTGATTGTGTCTAGGCGATACCATCACCTAGTCTGACAGTGCCACCGCTTGACCATTTTATGGGTGATCGAATTAGCCTTCCACTTGGCTCAAAACAACTCAAACTCAGGCCCAATGGGCCCCTAATTGAGTTAGTAGGGTTCCTCCCAAAACTAACTCAATTACAATCATGACTATTTCAATATAGACACAATCGATTACAAACATAATACTATGTTGTTTGACATGCCATTGGTTCATCGGGTGCTTCGTTCGATCCTTTTGGCATATTATCCTCTCTTACGGTGTATTACCCAATTGACCTTCGCAACATCCAATCTCCTTGGCACAATGTCTAATCCTTTTAGCTCAATGCCCAAACTCATGGCACGAAGTCATTCTGCTTATACGTTGACCGATCATTCGGCTCAACATCCAATCTCTTGACATGTTCCACTCTGGCCCAACATCTGATTCCACTGCTTTAATTGATTTATCTTTCCCTAATTGAAGCTAGTCCTGCATCACTCAAAACACAGATTAGATCTTTAACTCATCAATTGATTTAATCGTCAAAATCCGAGATTCAATAATCTCCCCCTTTTTGATGATGACAACCAATTGATGATAGAGTTTAAACTTAACTCTCCCTATCAATATGCCATATTGTTTAAAACTTTGAATTCAGAAAATCATGACTATTTTATCATTATATGCATCATGAATACTGAAAGAATCAATTAATCACATCATTGCATGTATCTAAAAATCATGAGTATTTCATACATAATCATAATTTTAAAACATCAAAGTACAACATGCATGATCATTATCATAACCCATGCATGATTCAAATTTTAAATCATTATAACTTCTCTCTCTTTGTCATCAACAAAAAGGATAAAAGTGCAATTAACAAATTTTTTGAAACATGTAAGTTTTACATAACTATAGAACATGTAAGCTAGCAAGTTTTAGAGATGTGCAAGTTTAGCAATTTTACTTCTCTTAAGATGTGCAAGCCAGCAAACTTTGCCTCTCTTTCGAGATGTGCAAGCTAGCAAGTTTTCTCTTCTTGAAAAGTGTAAGCTAGCAATTTTGTTTTTCTTTGCGATGTGCAAGTTTACAAGTTTTACTTCTTGAGATGGGCAAGATAGCACTTTTGCTTGAGATTGTAACCTAGCAATTTTTTCTTCCTTTTGCAATATGTAAACTAGCAATATTTGCTTCTCTTTTGAGATGAGCAAACTAGTAATTTTTGCTTTTCTTGAGCTAGCAATTCTTTCTCCCCCTTTGTCATTGTCAAAAAGAGGGAAATAATATAATGGTGCAATTCATTTTCCTTTATATTAATTTTTAAATCATCACATAAAGGATAATAAGAAAAATTAATTTGGTGATTATATATATACTGTTAGGAACGAGTCGGCACTAAGAGAGGGGGGGGGGAACAGTAACGAGTCGGCACTAAGAAGGGGGGGGGGGGCAATTAGG
>LVTN01001277.1:2827-37451 GCA_001649415.1 Musa itinerans
GAAAGAGTACTATACTTATAGTCGTGGATAGACTTACAAAGTATGCTCATTTCTGTGCTTTACGATATCCTTATATTGCTGCAAGTGTTGCTCATATTTTTGTGGAAAACATAGCTAAATTGCATGGGAGTCCCTGTTCCATTGTTAGTGACAGAGACAAGATTTTTACTAGCTCCTTCTAGACAAAACTTTTTCGTTTACAAGGTACTCAACCGAATATGAGCACTGCTTATCATCCACAAATAGATGGGCAAATTGAAGTAGTAAACAAGTGCCTAGAAAATTACCTCCGGTGCTTTACTAGCGACAAGCTGAAGGAATGGGTCAAATGGCTTCCCTGGGCAGAGTGGTGGTATAATACCTCTTACCATTCTTCTATTAAAATGACTCTATTTGAAGCAGTTTATGGTCAACCCCCACCTACAATTACAAAGTATGTACCTGGTTCTTCTAAAGTTGATCAAGTGGACAAGGAATTGATGGATAGAAATAAGATTACTCAGCTTTTAAAGGATAACCTCACAGCCGCACAAGCAAGAATGAAACAACAAGCTGATAAACACCGAAGTGAACGAGAATTTATTATGGGTGATTGGGTTTTCCTTCATCTTCAACCCTACAAGCAAACTTCCATAAAGGTCCGATCTTTCATGAAGTTATCTCCTTGGTTTTTTGGGCCTTATAAGGTATTAGAACGTATTGGGCCACTTGCCTACCGCTTCGATTTGCCTACTAACTCTAAAATACATCCAGTCTTTCATGTTGCATGCCTTAAAAGGAAATTGGGTGACGATGCAATAGTACAGTGCCATTTGCCGGACACTTCTATCACTGGGGAAGTTCAAGCTCAACCACAAGCCATACTTGATCGACGAATTGTAATGTACCGCAGACATCCTGTAACTAAAGTGCTGGTGCAATGGGCCAACTTACCAAAGGAAGATGCCACTTGGGAGTCCTACAGCATGCTAAAGGAGAAGTTTTCAGAATTTGATGCTGCTCAGCCTTGAGGACAAGGTTGAATTGAAGGAGGCAGGATTGTTATGATCCTTTTATTTTCCTTCCTTTTATTTTCTATGTATTTATTAAGTCTGTTTAGTCTAGCTAAAGTCAGAACTCTATAAATAGCAATGTAACGGCTTCTTTTTGATCATCTATGAAAAATAATATTCTATCTTTTGACAAACCCTAGGAGGCCGATCCCCTCGAAGTGATCATCCCTTTCTCTTCTTTTTTTTACGATAAGACTTTAGGGTCTTATCAAGTAGTTGGATAGAGATTCAATACCCAATAGGGCAGGATCCATTATGGTTAAATTAACATGGGACCTCTATAAATAGGAGGGAACCAATGGTTCATAGGCTAGAGCCTTTTTTGTTGTCATCTCCTATTCTCCTCCCCTTCTCCTTTACCCTCTCCTATAGATCTACAAGGATTCAGAGATATACGATCTCTCTAGGTAACACAATCTTTAATATATGTAGTTTTCTATTTTACAGATTTTGCGCACCAATCTTCGTACGACGACGAACACATCTTTAGGAAATTATATATATTTTTTTGTGTTATTTCATTGCGCATGTGATGTCGCCCCCTAAGATTTCCCTACATAAAAGACAACTCCGATAAGTTAGAATCGAGAGCGGAGTGGTGTAAGTTCGTGGGATACCCCAAGGAAACTTGTGGGTATTATTTCTATCATCCCGATGACCAAAAGGTCTTTGTAGCCAAGAGAGATGTGTTCCTTGAGAAGGAATACATTCTTAGCGGAGACAGTGGGACCATGATAGAGTTAAGCGAGGTTGGAGAGCCTAGCTCAAGCACCACTCCATAGCTCGAGTCTGTTCAGGTACTTAGCACATAAGTTCCGACTTTATGTAGGTCCGATAGAGTATCTCATCCTCTTGAGAGATATGTAGGACATATTAAAGGAATGATGTTGAGGATAATGATTCTCAGACCTACGAGGAGACTATTATGAGTATAGACTCCGAGAAGTGGCAAGAAGCCATGAATTCTGAGATGGATTCCATATACTTCAACAAGGTTTGGAACCTAGTTGATGCACCTAAGGGTATTGTACCCATCAATTACAAGTGGATCTAAAAGAAAATGATCGGAGTAGATGGAAAGGTAGATACCTATAAAGCAAGTCTATTGGCTAATAAGCATTGAATCAGACAATCAACAAGGTTTGGAACCTAGTTGATGCACCTAAGGGTATTGTACCCATCAATTACAAGTGGATCTAAAAGAAAATGATCGGAGTAGATGGAAAGGTAGATACCTATAAAGCAAGTCTAGTGGCTAAGGAGTATCGTCAAAGACAATTACTATGACGAAACCTTTTCACCCATAGCCATGGTAAGTGTATGATAAAGTTGGAACATAAGATTTGATTAGGCAATCAGATCTTATGACTTCGTTAAGAATGAAGATGAGCCTTTAAGGTAAGTGGGAGCGCTATCACTTTCTTGGTGTTATATGTGGATGACATCCTAATCATTAGGAATGATGTAGGAATGCTATCCATAGTAAAGACTTGGGATGACATCCTACTCATTGGGAATAATATAGGAATGCTATCTACAGTAAAGACTTAGTTATCTAGACACTTCTCCACGAAGGACTTAGAGGAAGCATCCTACATATTGGGGATTCGAATCTATAGAGATAGATCCAAGAGGATGCTTGGCTTGTCCTAGTCTAAGTACATAGACACCATTGTCAAAAGGTTTGGCATGAAAAATTCCAAGAGATATCTCATATTGATAAAATATGGGATATCGCTTTCTAGGAGTATGTCCCCAAAGACTTCTAAAGAAAATGTAAATATGGATAGGATATCCACCTTATGCCTCAGCGATAAGGTCTATCATGTATGTCATGCTATGTACTAAGCCTGATATAGCGCATGCTCTGAGTGTCACGAGCAAGTATCAAGCAGATCCAAGCTTAGAGCACTGGAAAGTAGTAAAATATATCCTTAAGTACTTGCTAAGGATTAAAGATCTTTTACTAGTATATGGAGGTAGTAGCCTCAAGGTTAAAGGCTACATAGACTCGAGTTTCTAATCTGATGTCGATGATAGCAAGTCAAATTCGATGTATGTGTATACCTTGAATAGAGAAGCAGTATGTTAGAAGAGTTCCAAGCAAGATACTACTGCTGACTCGACCATAGAGGTAGAGTATATTGTTGTAACAAAGATAGCAAAAGAGGGAGTTTGGATGAATGAGTTCATCACAGATCTAAGAGTCGTGCTAGGTAGCGAGGAGTCGATTCCCTTATATTGCGACAACAACGGGACAATTGCTCAAGCAAAGGAACCCAGGTCTCATCAGAAGTGTTATGAGGTTCCACCTTATTAGAGAGATCATGACCCGAGGAGATGTAGTAGTGGAAAGAGTTTCATCCGAAGATAACATGGCAAATCCACTAACAAAGCCAATGTCTCATATTGTCTTTGAGCATCATAGGGGTTTGATGGGGATTAGACATATAGGTGATTGACTTTAAATCAAGTGAAAAATTGCTCGTAATATGTGCCCTGCAAGCCAATCACGTGAGTGATGGTATGTGTAACTTAACACGTAGTCTTTTTGCTTATTATTATTTGATATTTTATCACATTATATTGCTTGTCGCTTGAATATTTTGTGATGTCCATAGATCTGTGCAATGGGAATCGGATCGTGATGAGATCACGATAATGAGACCGATTCGCCTTTAAACATAGATTCTAAATAATCCCGGCTATAGGTTACTCGAGAGGGACATCGAGATAACTGGATAGACTAGTGTGTTGTATACCCATCTATATGATGGATGCAGTTTGTCTCATAACTACTCGTGTGGGGATACTATGGATACAATATAAGTGCTCATTTGAGAATAAGTTCACTGATTGATCTGCTTATGGAATGTTGGATGGTTGATGATGTCTTATTGTCAAACAACGATTCTATAGTCCCAGTGGTGTATCTGGTCTTTAGACTTAGATACCAAGGATGTCTTGTATGAGTACTCCACTCTTTGATACTGGACTTATAGGTCTAGAGGTTCTAGATATAGCACAACTAGTCATCGGGAGTGGTAGTCGACCTTACGAGGATTATTGAGCGTCGATAGAGGATCATCCACTCTCGGTCTCATGATAGAAATATCTCATATGTTCTTACTCAAACAAATCTCTAGTCAGGGTCATTCGGATTGAGAGAGACAGAGTTCTCCGGGAGAATCTGATTAGAGCGAGACTTGAGTAGAAACTGTATGGGTCTGACAACACCATGCCTGGTATATGGTCTTTGGGATATTATATGGATGAGAGACTATAGGTATACAGTAACTAAGGACAGACAGGTCCAATAGATTGGATTCCCCTGTATCGTCTGAGGACTACGGCGTAGTGGTCTAGTACGTCTGTAGTCGATGAGCCGAGTGAATTATTATGGAGATAATAATTCACTGAGCCAGAAGGAGTTCTGATAGGTATGACTCATGGCCAACTCGATATTGGGCCTAGAGGGTCACACACATATAGTAGGCGTTGCGATGAGTAAAGGTTCGGATGTGAGATATCCCCTGGATCCTATGGATGAGATTCAATAAGAGCCAATGAGAAATTATTGGATAGAGATCCATAAATTTAAGATGCTCAGGTAGTTGGATAGAGATCCAATACTTAATAAGGTATGATCCATTAGGGTTATGTAGATAGAGGACCTCTATAAATAGGAGGGAACCAAAGGTTCATAGGCTAGAGCCTTTTTGGGTTGTCATCTCCTCCCCTTCTCCTCCTTAGATAGCAGGCCTAGAGTTTTGAGGAGCATCGTTGCAGCCCTACTACATGGATCACCTCTAGAGAGGAGGGCATATGATTTCCTTCATCCTCTCCATAGATCTGCAAGGATTCAGGGATATACGATCTCCTTAGGTAATACAACTATCTCATGCGTGGTTTTAAGTTTTGTGGATTTTGCGCACCAATCTTCGCACGACGACGAACACATCGATGGAAAATTTAGAGATTTTATTTTTATGTTCTACCACTACACATTTGATGCCCCCTAAGATTTCCCAACATTGATCATTTGTTTAGTTGTTGACAACCGTTAAAGGGTCGTGTACCAACCCACAATCGCGCATCACGGTCGCGCATCACGGTCCGCTTACGAGCGGCGACTACACCACGCAGCGCGCACATCACAGCATCAACAACGGCTATTGGGAGTCACCAGGTGGCCAGCCGCTCGCCGTGGTGGCTGTGCAGGCGTCCAATCGACGGCCGTGCAATGGCAGTCAAGCACGAACAACAGCCATGTGCAGATATCGATGGCACCACGAGCATCCTGCACCACCTATGAACATGGTGGCCGCGAAAGGCGACGGTTGCACCTCATGTGAAGTCGGCGGCCGCCCTCACATGTAATGGTGGGGCGCTTGCGGAAGGGCAGTGGCCGTAGATTACGGTAGCCGCACTGCACAACGGCTGCCCCTATGGGCAGAGGGTAACGGCGGCGGCCCCGTGCGGGCACAGGCCACGCCATGGCGACAGTGTAGGGAAGATTAGGGCTTTTCTTAGAAAATGACATTTTTACCCTTCAAAAATGAAAGAATTTTAAATTCTATCCTTTTATTTACTTTCCATAAATCCCCTTCATAATTGAAAATTTCCTGACATGCCTTTTTGACAGTTCAAACCTTCATGAATCTCATAATTTTGGTTTTGTCTTATCAACAAAATTACAATTTTGTCCTTGAATCAATTCTTATTGATTGACTTAATTGGGTTGATGTTTAGTTCAATTCTAGGCTTATCCAATTAAATAAGACTAATTTTCATAATGGTTCTTTTATATTTTTTAAAATAAATTATTGATTACATATTGTACATAAAATTTAATTATTATTCTTAGATATTTATTTGGTTATTCATATGCATATATTTGAAAGTGTGAAATAATAGTTATCTTTCACATAAAGGCTCTTCATAATTTATGTGTTATCATGATCATAGTTATTATATAAGTTTTCTTTATGCTGATCAATATTCAATAATTATTATGGTTGTTATTATATTATTAAACTACTTCAGCATGAATCAAGATAAATAAATTTATGAATATTATTTGTAATTTATCTTCATAAATTTTATCTGACCGATAGCTACTAAAGTAGCCTAGGATAGTAGACTTATGAGATATGAATTACAATAAAGGCCTTATCATTTATAGGATATTTTAAACTATATTTTATATCTTTGTATTGGTCCTACAGTCACCAAAGTGTCCTAGACCAATAATCTATAAAATATATTATTAAATTACTCCTAAATGATATTAAATAAAATAATATTCACAATGACAGTATGAATCAGGATAAAAAAAAAATTTGGTGAATATTATTTGTAATTTATCTTCCTAAGTTTTATCTGATCAGTAGCTACCAAAGTAGCTTGGGATGGTAGGCTTATAGGATATGAATTACAATAAAATTCTTGTCATTTATGAGATATTTTAGATTGTATTTTATCTTTTTTTATTGGTCTTACAGCCACCAAAGTGACATGGATCAATAATCTATAAAATACATTATGGAATTGATCCTAAATGACATTAAATAAAATAATATTCATGATGGCACATATAATTAGGAGATTTAGATAATCTTAAAGGAGAAACTATTTCAAATAGTTATGTGATGAGGTAGGATGATACTGTTTTGGATATCCTTGTAGTTTTTGGTTGTATACCCAAAGGTAATAACATTATTCCACAAGGATGGTATCAGTCCTCCATAAATAATCTTGAGTGAACATTAGATATGTCAATATTTCACCCAAAGATAAAATATAGATGATATCAATAGTTCATCATATTTTGGAAACTCAAAGCATTAATATTATATTATTATAGTTGTACTTCATTCATTGTATTTTTGTAAATATCCCTATATTTTCTGAAATAAATGGCTTAAGTATATGCAAGTTGTATTGAGTGAGTGAGACCTTGATCAGATTAATTGAAGAGAATACAGACTTAATTACTAAAAGCTCTATGGATAAATAATTGAGTTGACTGATCAAGAAAGGTCTAAAAGACTCAATTTTATGATACTTAGGCATCAGTACAGTTTACAACTAGCGCATGAGAATATCTAAGGATCAATTTAAATTTTTTGATAAGTCATTAGTTAACACCTTAAAATGATAGTATTTAAGGAATTCAAGATTATATCCTCAATATAAATGATAAAACTGTAAGCTCAGGACTCATAATATTTTGAGTACTACTCAAGGAGTGAGTAACACTAAAATAAGGATGAAGCGTAAGTCACCTGAGTTTATAATTACCATATAAACTCATAAAAGAATATCTTCATAATAAAGTGTTACTTTTCTAGCAAAAAAAGTTAAGTGAAGAAAAAAAGTATAAGATTTGATTTGAAATGAAAAAGTATAAATATAACCTTTATATTGTTCAAATTAAATATTACAAAAATTATTTTTCTAATACTTGGTGGATTAATTTGTTGCTTCAATATATATTACCAATATTCATTAAAAACATGAAGGGGGATAAAACTAAAAGAGAATAAAATATTCATCATTACAATGAATCATCTTAAAGTGAAAGCGATATTAGTTTGTATCACCTACATCTAAAGATGATTCATTTGATAGATCTTGATGATCCATGTTGTGTTCTTATAATTTTGGGAATTTGGGTTCTTTATGTAGAATTGTTAGAATATTATTTCCCTTTTAGTGGTTATAAACTTACTATGATTCAATAAAAATTAACCTTTGAATTCTGTATAATAGTCTATACAGAATTAATATGAATCTTAAGTTTACAATGGTCTTATAATTAAATATTAAAATGAAATATAGTTTTATAAACTCCTTTAGATTATGCTTATATTTATGTGTCATTCTATGCTTTCGTCTTATTAAAGAGAAACATTTATCACCATATAAATAACCTATTGAGATATGATTATATATATTTAATTTATATAAAGTCTATAACTATTCACACTCTTGAAGTATACATAAATGAAGTTGAGAGACAATCAGATAGAAAAGTCAAGATTATCATATTTGACAAGGGTGATGAATTTTATGGTATTTATGATGAACCCAATTATAATTCTAATTCTTTTGCTAGATTCAGATTCTTGGAAAAATAAGGTATATGTGTTTAATATAATTTACCAAATGTGTTACAATAGAATATGATTGCTGAAAGATATAATTGTACCTTTATAGATACGGTTAGGAGCATGGTAAGTTATTCTTCTGTACCTAAATCAATGTGAGAAGAAGCTCCAAGGATAACTATGTATATCTTGAATGGTGTTCCTAGTAAGTAAATTACATGACTTCTTTTGAGTTATGAAATAATAATAAACCTAACTTAAGATATTTACATATTTGAGATTGTCCTATGGAGATAAGGATCTTCAACTCACATAAAAGAAAATTAGATTTAATAACTATTTCTGAATATTTTATTATCTATTCAGAAAAGTTTAAAGGGGTACATATCTTATTACTCTAATTATAGTACAAGGACAATTAAATATGGTAATGTAAGATTCCTATAAAATAACAAATCGGTGGGAGTGAAAATCTCGAAATTCAATATATAGGAGATACAAGTTGATACTCCTTTATTATTCGAGAGATTATTGTTACTCAAATCATTAAATGATTTGATAAAAGTGAACAACAAAAATATTATTACTAAACTCTCACATTATATTGATATCTCTATTAATGGTCTTGTAGAACAACCACAATCGACATCCTTCTGAATATCTCAAAGGGAAAGGAATTATGTCATTTACAGTTATTATGTGGTATATTTATAAGAATTATATTATAATATAGGAATTAGAATGGATCCCTTATTGTTATCAAAAGTCATGAAAAGTAATATAATATAATAAAAGAAGAGTTAAAATTAATAACAAAAATGATGTTTGATAAATTTATCGAATTATCCAATAATTGTAAAAGAGTCTATTATATAAATGTGACTCAAATGACAATATCGAATGATATAATGGTCAAACTTATAGTTAAAAGTTTTACTCATAAAAAATATATCTACCATAACGAGATATTTAGTTTTTAATGAACTCGTTAAGAATCGTCATAACATTAGTGACTCTTTATGAGTTTGACTTATATCATAATGAAAATATTTTTTTTTTAGGATCTAGTTTTATATGGGTTACTCTAAACGATTTATAAAGAAAATGAAAGAAATATAAATTTGGTATGCAAATTCAGGAATCCATTTATGACATTAAAAAAACTTCAAGATAATGATATATAAAGGTTCTTGATATCATTATTTCTTTTTTAAATTTAAAAAAAATACTATTGATCAATATTTATATCAGTGGAGTAAGTTTATTATATTGGTCTTATATATGGATAATATTTTGCCTTACTAATAATGATCTTTGTTTATTATACTAAATCAAGAAATTTGTCACTAAGAGTTTTAAGATGGTTGATATGAATGAGACATCTTATATTATTAATATTGAGTAATTTAAGGATAGACCTCAATGATTGTGAAGACTGCCTTAGAAAGAATATATCAATTGAGTTTTGAAAAGATTTAATATACAGCTTTGTTTAGTAAATCATAAAAGTAAAATTTTAATCAATAGTAAATGCTTTAAAATGACTTGAAAAGAACCAAATAAAGAAAATATTCTTTATATATATATATGTAGTTAGAAGTCTATGCTCAAGCTTGTGTCGAAACATATATCAATTTTACAACTAAAATACTGGTCATATATTGGAGTTACCCAGAAGTAAAAACACTAAAGGACTATAAAGAAAGTAATAAAATATTTGGAAGGGATAAATGATTATATGCTCAAAATTATATTAGCTTGAAATAATAGTATTTTTCAGATGTTGATTGTATAAATTACTTCGATAATAGGAAGTCCACCTTACGGTTAATATCTATATCAATTAGAGGTGTAATTTATTATTATTAATAATAGAAGTTAATTTTGTGGCATGCTTTTGAGGCTACTGATCAAACTTTTTTACTGCAAAACTTGGTTTAGTCATACTCAATTGCAAAGTCGTTGAAGATATTTTGTGACATTGCAGTAGTTTTTTTCTCTAAGAATGACAAGTACTATTGCATCTCTATGCATTATGGTATAAGATACTTGATGGTTAGAGAAGAGGAGTCCAGAAACATCTAGTGTTAATTAATTACTTGAGTTCCACTGTATTGATTGCTGACTCATTCACTTAGGACTTACAGCCTAAAGTATTTTGAAAGAACATGTTCTTATGATTGAGTTTGTGAGCAACCCATAAAGGATATGATTATACATGTTTGAGTGGATACTATAATTGACATTCTTGCTTATGTACTTAAAGTTATTTGTTTCTGCTATCCTTTTCACAATTATATATGTACATATTATAGTTGAATGTAATGATAAGATTGTCTTAACAAAATAAACTATATAGGTCATTTTGGACTGCATTAGGAAAGGCTAACAGTGTTGTGGTACATAGAAGGAAGTGTGACACTAATGACATACAACTACTATAACTCGTATTGTTAATCAGACTTAATGTAGTATTATTATATTTATTGGACTTATTGGCATATTTTTAAAAATTCGTGCATGTGTATATAGTTTTTCTAAAATTTTAGAATCCAATTGGGTCAATTTATTTTTAAATAAATTTTATTTATTTATTTTTGATTTTAAGTTTTTTGTATCTTACCAATTAATGGGTAAAGTGGGAGAATGTTAGATTATATGGCCCTATTTAATTAGGTAAGATATATTATATATATGATTGAATTTTGATTATGGTTATTGGCCAATAGAAAAGAAGTTCATATTATAGTAGAATTTCTTACGGGATGCCCTTGATGGGAGGAACTCTCCTAAAGCTTATCCTAGACCCTCTGCTCTCGCCTATAAATAGACAAGACCTCTAGGGGCTAAACAGACGCATCTCAACGCAGTTGAGAGATTAAAGTTTTTCTTTAAATCTCCCTAATCCATCAATCTAAGTGGTCCTATTAAAAGATAGGAAGAGATGAGGAGTGTCTAGTTCTCCTTGCAATATCTCAGATCCGATGATGGTATGTCTATAGATCAGATAAGGTTTATTCTTCTGAACAGTAACGAAAGGTACCCATCGTAATATTGTTTAGATCCATTATTATTTGATTTCAGATTTTGATATAAAAGTTTTTTCACATTACATATAGCATGATTACAGATTTTATATATGAACAATAATATTTTTATATTATTTTACAATGTAAAAATATTATAATTGAATCGGTTTATGTACAAACCAGCATGTAGGAAAAGAAAGAAAAAAAATGATATTTCAAGTATTAGGCAAAAAAGAAAGTATTATTTGGGAATTTTAAAAATAGGTGTCGCTTCTAAAAAAGATGAGTTTCCTTTCCAGTATATATATATATATATATATATATATAAAGAGAGAAAGAGAGAGAGAGATCAAATCTCTTAAATTCTTTATTGCCTCCGACTTTCTCTCCCTTTTCCATATCCTAAAATGACTGGTTTCAGAAGTTGACAGAGCCAGAAGAAGAAGGTTATTTGGATTGGTTTTGCAGTGTACAAGAAGAGAAAAAAAAAACATTGGAGGACTGGCAAATTGTAATATCATATTAGGGGAATAAAATAGTGAAGGTTTTTCTTTTTTAATTAAAACTTATCATTAACAAAATAATTTTTTTTCTTTCATATAATGTTCAAGAAATGGTGGTGGATGTGATGAGTTTTGACAATTGCATGCTTCAGCACATGAGGTACTCCTTCAATAAAACTTCTCACAAAGAAAATGATGCTGATTTATTATCTTTTTCTTATACCTTCCTTCTTGAATGATTTCTCTTGCTAAGGTCATATAAAATTGTTATTCTCAAGTTTTACGGGCCTTTTACCGCTTGAGATGCAAAGATATAGGTTAAAAACCTACGAATGATAAGCTTATCTATGATGTAAATATATATCGATGTATGAACACATGGTATATCATTTAATGAAAACAAACACTCAAGAGAGAGGAAGAAGATAGAGGATCTATTAATAGCATGCCTTCGAATTAAGAAAGATCAGTTCTAGATTCATCGAAACCGTCTAATCAGAATACCTAAGACCAATAAATACTGATCAGTACATATAAATTCGATCGATTTTGGAGTGAGAACTGAGAGAGAGAGAGAGGAAAGAAAAAGGTCATTCTCTATCATCATAGCACTGCGGTGCATCCAAATCATGTTGTTGGATGAGCGGAACCAAACAAAACCAATCACTGTTGCCCTCAGCACCATGCGATGCTGCTGAGGGGAAATAGTGATTGAAGCAGAGAGGGATCAGATGCCGCCCCCTTACCAACCAAACACTCTGGGAAAGCGAGCTCGCCCGGCGCCACTGCGCATGTTAAAAGTGGCTTCACCTTTTCGCAGTACTGCAGCGTCCAAAGGTGGCAGCGGCCCTTCTTGCTCCCTCAGTGATGTCTGACACCACATACGAAGACCACAGCATTGTCATACGTTGTTTGTTTGATGAAATGACTCGTCTCCCATCCATCAATCTTCTCAAGCGTATCAGTCTCTCTCTTGTGTTTGTTGATGCATAACTGTGTGGAAGTTTTATGGACATGGCAGTGATTCTCATGCTATCAAGGAGAATTGTTGTAATCAAGGAGAAATCTCCTCTTGGTAGAGATGAATCTGCAAGGATGAGGTGCACTATGACCAGCCTTGCAAAAATCAGATATGTTTGAATGGAAGAGCATGTTTTAGAGAGAGAGAGAGAGTTAGGTTCAGTGGGACTCAGAAAAGATTCTCCAACTTGAATGGAGAATTGTTGCATCTCTTGTTCTTTTCCTGATAGAATTGAAGCTGCAAGGATGAGACAAGTCTTGCAGAAATCAGAGAGAGAGAGAGAGAGAGGGAGAGGGAGTCGATCTAAATCCTTGCTGGTTTCCATGGCTTTCGATAGGGATTGAGTTGGCATGGCGAAGCTGAAGCTGATGAAGGTGGCAAAGTATTGGAGGAGGAGAAGAGAAGATGATGGATGATGCAGCAATAGGGCAGCGCATTCATCATCATGGAGTGGAAGTCCTTGCGCATGCATGTAGTTGTACCACCTCAGCTTGCTTCAGGAATCTTGACTGAAGCACAAGCTTTGCATTCACAGATAGCAGTCATCGCTTGAACAAATCATTGCTGCCGTCAACTCCGACAGATTAAATGATACTGCTGCTATATATAAAGATCTAAACAACATGTAAAAGATACATAGAGGGAAGAAGATAACAATGACAACTGCTAAAAGTATATACTTCCCCACGAAAACAACTCACCCTCACTGGTGCTGAACACTCGAAGAACCTATTGAAGAAGATAATAATGCAGCTTCAGAATAAATGGATTCCCTCAAACCACTGAAGCTTGATTCTCTCAAGTGCATTTCTCTCACTGATTCTGAACATCTAAAGAACATATTGAAAAAGACAACAATCACTGAAGCTTGGTTCCCCACAAGACCAACTCTCGGTGATTCTGAACAGCTACAAAACATGGAAAAGGTAGAGTGAAGAATATAACGATGGCAGCTACAACATAAATGGATTCTGTCGGACCACCGAAGCTTGATTCCCAACAAACACAACTCTCACAGTGGTTCAAGCGCATATGATTCTGAGCATCTAAACAACATGCAAGTGATTGAGCGAAGAAGAAAACAGTGACAGCTACAGAATATATGGATGCTGTCGGACCAGCGAAGCTTGATTCCCCATAAAACAAGTCTCGGAATGATGCAGATGCATCACCCTCAATGATTTGGAACATCTAAAGAACATAGTGAAGAAGACAACAATGGCAGCTACAAAATAAATGGATTCTCTCGGACCACTGAAGCTTGATTCCCCACCCAAAAAAAAAACCAACTCTCAAGAGTGATTTAAGTGCATCACCCGTCCCTCACTGATTCTGAAAATGTAGAGCGAAGAAGATAACGATGATAGCTACAAAATATATATGGATTCTACCGGACCACTGAGCTTGATTCCCCACCCACAAGAGCGCATTTCAAAGTGATTCAAGTGCATCACCATCCCTGATTCTGAGCACCTAAACAACTTGCAAAAGGTAAGAGTGAAGAAGATAACAACGACAGCTACAAAATATAGGGATTCTATATATCGGACCACCGAGCTTGATTCCCCACAAGATCACCTCTACGATCGATTCTTAAGGCTCCATGAACCCCAACACCACCAAGGAATGGCACGAGTCAAGGACCGTGCAGCTCGGGCGCACGACACAACGAGTTGCTCGATTGCAGGGAGAAGGCACACAAGCTGCTCGAGGAGGAGAAGCCATGGCCAGGTGTGGTTGGGGAGCAGGAGAAGATATGTATGCAAGAGCAGCACAGCCAAGTGTTCTTTATATTAGCACAAGGAAGCTAAAAGGAGCAACAAGTGTGCACGCTTGTGTTGCTGTGTATGGCTTGTTCGTTTGTGTTGCAAGCATGCAATGATGCACTGTGAAGATGGAGGACCCCCGCGTCTTCTCTAACCTCGCATGCCATCCTTATGTCTCTCTCTCTCTCTCTCTCTCTCTCTCTCTCTTTCTCGTTGCGGTACACAACGCAGTCACGTCTGTTGAGAGGATAAAGAAGAAGCAGTAATAATATACATGATGTGTACAGGAAGGAGAAGACGAAATAATAATAGGGTTTGGAAAAGGACATGACACTTGTTGAGTTCACTTGCGCCATTCCCGTTGCTTCGCCTCTTGCTCGGAGATGGTAGACGATGCCAACATGGTGATAAGCTATGGCTTCCCAAAGGGCTGAAAAAAGGCTTCAGATTGAAGGCACGGGTTGATGCTTTTGAAATGAAGTCGACTGTTGGAGTGACAGACTTTGGATCTGTAGAGATAGATGGTCGATGTTGGTGCATAAAATTTGCACGAAACTGAACACAAATTTTGTATTACCAAAGAGATAATATATATTGAAGGCTTAAATGAAAAAGGAATAAAATTAGCACCACCGAAAAGTAGTTTTAGGAAACATTTGAAACTGAATAAAATTACCATTTGGTAGTTTAATCTAATATGATATATTCGGCACACCTTTTTTTATGGAATCAATATTTTTGAAGTAAAAAATATAAGAGTTCATATCCTTAAATATGCAGCCTTCACTTTGGCTTCAGTTTCAGGTGGCATATTCAACACGTTTTCCTTGTTTTAATAGTTTCAATCCATCACAGCTAACGTGACAAAATCTCCTGTCATGGCCAAGTATTCTGCCAAAATAAAATAAAATAAAATAAACCGGCAAAGCTGTGAATTCCAAATAGACCAATCTCAGCACAAAAGGTATGATTGTCCAAAACAAGTGGTGTCCCGTATAGCAAATTCAAAATATCAAAAAAAAATTAGCATTAAAAAGCAGAAACTAGCTTCTTTCTGGTGATGTAGGACGACAAATACATTTTGTTTTTGCCTTCATTTTCAGTATAAACACATGAAAACAAAAAAGAAGGCCATCTGTGCAGCCAGCCAAAACAATTCACCAGATAGACCATCCAATGTTAGATACAGGACAAATATAATGCACCAGGGTAATCAGGAAGCCATATAAGAACATGTTTGATGTTTCCCCATTTAACTAGAACAAATTGGTCCGATACCATCACCCCAACAGTTGATTGCTTGCCGCCACACCCCATATAGGAAACCTTTCCTTCCAATAGGCCAGCTTCCTGAAAATGATAACCTGGAACTCAACCTCACAAAAATTTATGAGGAACAGAATCAAACTCATCAAAGTCGAATCTCGGTCTTTCTTTCCCTATCTGCAAATCATAGAAGATCCAATCAGCAACCAACAAGTTAAAGGAAGCAGAATTGTGAAACTCACCCTTGTCAAATATGCAGGATCACATGACATATGTTCATCTAGAGAACCCAGCTTCTTTGACAATGCCATCAACCTGCATCCAACAAAGCACTCTCTATAACTAGTGTGCGAAATGCATAAAAAGTTGGTGCTGATGATGAAACACATCAAGACAATATATGAGGAATCTAAGACAATCCAAGTTAACATCATATGAGGAGTCTAAGAGAATTCAAAGTTATCATCATATGTTCCTCTTTTGACCTTACAGATCAAAGACACTATCACCTAAGTAAACCCACACAAGAAACTAACTGTGCAATGCTAGTGATGACCGACAATGCATTGTATCAACGGTATGATGTACAAGGGTCAGAAAAGAATCATCAAATGCCTAATAAGAATAATTGTACATTAGAACTATTTTTTCCTATTAGTTTGAGAAAAATGAGTTCATTGGCCAATTACTTAATTTGGAGTCTACAAATTTAAATCAGACACGACTGATGTCAATCGCTGGATATTCCTTTCATGGCATACAAGAGACACAACTAAGCTAAATCACAAACCAAGGTATTCTAATGCATGTACAAAAATTCTTAGTGATATACAGATGCAGATGGAGCAAAGCAAGCATAAAATTACTGTAAAACCATGTCTTCTTTAAAAGACATCCACTTATGCTGCAAAGAGAAATCTGTGTTAATAGCCAACACAAAATAAAATAATCACCTATTTTTTGTACTCTGTGTTATGTGATCTTTAACCCACAGCAGACATCTCTCACAGAAACCAATTTGAATTGAAACTACGACAAACATAAACGGCACATTTGATATTCTTATCCAAAAAAGTTCTCTAACATGGTTATCAGAAGTCAGAACCAGAGGAGCTGGCTGATCCAACTAGAAAACAAGGAACTAGAAGAAGCATAAAATGCAGGCTGACAGAAGAGGAGAAAAAGGAGACAGAGGACTACAAGGGGGGAGCTACAGCATGGGTCCATCGCCAGTGCCCCACTAGGGCCCCAACTTTGGCAACCTACACTCAGATTGTTGTAAATGGATTATAAAGGAGACTAAGAGATGAGAAAAAAGAAAACAAAAGAGAAAAAAAGGAAAAAACATAATATAAACGTGGAAAATCTCCCCCAAAAAAGAAAACAAAATAAAAGCAAGCACAAGTCGATATGGAAGCCAATCCAACTAGGCATAATGTGGTCACCCTTAGAGTCACAAAACAAGAAAGAGCTCTATTTATTCAGTCAAACTGATTATAAATGGTTCTGCTGCTGAATTAATTTTCATACTAGGATTTAATGATAATATGGACAAGGAAGAGATAAGTAGGTAAAAAAGAAAAAGAAGTGAAAAGGAAATAATATAGAAATATAGGAGAATAACAAACTGCACCATAGGGAACTTTTGTTCCGTTCAAGGCATTTTAGGTTTTCAGAGCCAAACAGTTCTATTTTCACAGCCGAACATGCAACCACATGCACTACTTCCTTTATTGAAGCCTTTTAGGATTCTTTAAATTCACAAATAAGGACCAATTTCTTCCACAAAGACAATAGCAATGTATCCAACCAATTACTTTGACAAAGAGAACATATCATGTTAAATAGCTAATGGCCTTTTAATTATAAAAGAAAATCATAAAAAAAAGTTATATTCCTTACCCTAAAACTTCGCATGACTTGACCTAACCTAAACCAAACATGGTTGCATTAGGCTTAAGAATGAGATACTGGATGTCAAACAAACGCACTTGTGAAGTCAAAATCAACATCATAAAGTTGTCTTCATATGAAGGAGTATTTATTTGTTTCATATACATCAGAAACTCTACCAATACCAAGAGTAATTTGACAGATCGAGTATATACACAGGTGATATTTGGTGACATCCCATGGCCATATGAAAGAAAAAAGTCACAAGAAATTCCTCGAGTAGGAAAAATGTAGCTTATTTTATTTAAACTCTTTTCAAACTCTATTTTATCATGTGCATCTATAGCCTATACACCATGAACATGAACTAAGCAAATTTACACTCGAAACTAACAGCAACCATCGTGTTCTGGCAAGACCAATAATTTCACTAATTAGTGCTTTAAGTCATGGATTCTAATTGATAAGTCCTGGATTCCAATCTAATGGACTGTCTGCCCTATGGCAAACGACAGTCCACAAGAGTAATGTTGCAGTCCTAAGCCAATAATACAAACTCTAAAAACTTCAAATATAAGGTGCAACTGTAGATGTGACATGTGCTAGCAAGTCTGATAAAACAGTTGATTCATCAGCATACGAAATCAACACAGGCATCAAACTGGTGGACTGATATGATTCCTTTTTATAATCTTCGACTTCCATTTACACTAAACTAGTCATTGACCTGTTCTTTAGATTCCTGGCAACAGAATGGGTAATAGTTGTTTGCTCTTGTCAAAAATAAGCTTGAAGTAAGAGGGGACAATAGATAAATAAGTAGAGGGGACAATGAACATCAGACTCTACTTGGGAATTAAAGCAAAAAAGGAACAGAAGAATAATTCATGGTATGTGCGCAAAGCTATCTACACATCTGTATCTAGACCAATGACAGATTTGTATTTATCACAGTTGGAAGTCTTGGAACATGCTTGCTACATGGAAGGGCCATGAATAAATGAGTGATGCCTTTATGGTAACTGAAACAAGTTAAACATAAAGTGGAAGTTCATCACATACCTATGTATTGAAGAATCAATATGCTCTATCATACCACAAGTTTTATATTGCTCAGGATCCTCATGAAAACTGACCATTCCATCCTTTTGGTTTATTGTGGCAAATATCTCCCCGTCCTGAATCTGTGATCATGCAAAAACGAAAACTATGCTAACCAATCACACATATGTTCATCATTTAAAATGGGATCAAATCATGCCCAAACTTACCATCTGAAGTACATGCATTTCAGCTTCCCTTGGGGTCTTCAGTTGGGCAGCATTTGCTATATCTTGCAGTGAGAGGGTCAAGTATGTCTGAGTGAGCCGTTGAATATTGCGCTTGTATAGAGAAGATAGAACTTGCTTCACTAGTCCCAGATTGCTGTCCTGCAAATTAGATCATAAATTCAACATGCAACAGAGAACACGTTAAGAACATTAATCTGCCAGTGTAAATAAACCACAACTGTATATTTTGATTCTTGTAGCAAAGATAAAAGACCAACAAGTTCCAAATCAGCATGTCTAAAACACAAGCAAACGAAAATTGACATATAACTTCATGATAACCAGTGTATAATTAGATTGCTGAGATACATATGCAGACTAGAGTTGCTTAAGGCAGAAGAACTCTCTAATTTATTAGCTTCAGCGATAGACATTATAAAATAAATACGATACGTACAGATTGAAATTTCTCTAGGTTTGTCTGGATGCAGCCCTCTAATTCAGAAAACGTCCCAGTGGCATAGCAATTAGCAAGATCAACATATGGCTGCCAAAGCAAAATCAGAGAGTACTTTAGGAGTCATAAAAGGTTGCTCAAACAATATGGACTAAAGCACTACCGATGGTTACACAAAAAACATTTCAGTATCAGCATCCACAAACATCACTCAGTATGATTATGCTATAAGCTCAGCATATTAATGCACCAAACATGCATATAATCATCAAACATGTACTTTAAAGTAACACAATGGAGCCAGCAACAACAAACTTTGAGGAAAACTAAAGTGACATATCCAGGCGTTTGCCTGAAATTTCAGCCAAAAGCCCATTTTTGGATAGGTAGGAAGAGAAATAAATTGGGTCACACTTACTGCCCTCTACAGGTTCAGTTCATTTGAACTATACCACCTGGGATTACCCCAATTGCATGTAAACAAGTTAATACCAATCAATAAATTCCAGTGCTCCTGGTATTTGAATCTTTCATTTGATCATCCATCACTAATATTCTGCATAAAAGCACTTATCTCATACTGAATATATGTCAAAGTCCTACGGGATTAAGGAAAGATCACTGTGAAACCTTTCAAAGTTTCTAGCACTTGAATCCTTTAATTGCACTTTCACAATATACATATTTTGTCTCCAATGTTTTATCAGCACAGCAACCTCATACGATTACACGTTCCAACAGGAGCTGGCTAGCTAGCTTTATGAAACCGAAACCAAAACACATTAAAGATACAGAAGAAAATAGTTGAGGATATTACAGTTGAAATTAATTGCAAAAAAAGAAAATAAAGCTATCAGAGTATATTTGAACAGATATTAAATTTTCTTTCATGATTTATGAAAAACCTGAGTATGGCTCTTCAAATTCCTTTGAGCAGTTGAAGATGTATACTTCGGAAATAATGGAACCTGATAAAGGTAATACAAACACTATTCAAAATCCACATTTTGACAACTTCCTTTAGCAAAAAAAAGAGAAAGAAATTACAACATGTATAAGCAACGGAAATAATTATAAGTATTTAAAAACTAATTATAAAAATGATTGTTATTTTCAAGAGATTCTCTTGAAATATAAAAAACTTAACATTGTATATTCCCAACTATTTCACCATTAGAATGAAGCTGATTTGATAAATTTATGATGCGCAAATGATTGCTACAGCCATTGGAAAATAACATGTCAGGCTGTTATCAAGCAAACACTACAGAGATCATTGATCTTATTCTTTGTCCTTACCAAATTCATGTCTACTAAAGAGAGACCTTTTAAGTAGTTGTCTGAGGTTCCTTAGGTAATCAACATTCATTTTTCTACTGAAATCAAAGAATCAAGTGTTCCTCGCAGAGACCTTTTATGCAGTTGTCTGAGGTTCCTTAGGATAATCAACATTCATTTTTCTACTGTAATCAAAGAATCAAGCGTTTCTCACAGCATGTAATATTACTTCTTGCTTATATGCCTCCATGACTCTTTTTCTGGGACATGCCCCTAGGATTACACAACAGTTACCAAACCTTAACTCCATCATTTTGAGCATGGAGTATAAAACATCCCTGAAAATCTCTTAGTAGCAAAAAATTTTCCATGGTATAGAAGCAAAACGTAGTCAAATAGATAGAATTTTAAGATTTGATCAACCTTTGCAACATTTACTACACATATTTAGACAACCAAGTTTAATTATAAACTAAATCAAGAAAACAGGTGCAAAAATATTTAAATTAGGACGATATTAAAATTGTAACTTTGCAGGAGCACATATGCAAGAAAAAAATAATTAAAAAACGTCATATATCGGGGAATTCAAAAGACACTATTGATATCCATCTTCCATAGAAATAAAGTGTTGTATGCATAGTATGCGAACAGCAAAAATGTGCTCCTTAGATTTATTAACATTTGTATTGCAAAAATACAAACATATAGGATCAATTGAACCCATAAACTAGTAAAGAGGATCCACAATCTAGTACCTCCAACTCCAAGATTATATCACAAACATATGCAAGAAATAGAAAATATTTACACAAAACGAGCTCCATATTTCTACAAATTTAATGCAAGTCAAGGATGGATAACCTAACTCCACACTAATTCAAAAGTAAATCACAAGTATATAAGGATAAAATATCTATATTACAAAGCCACATGTGGGCAGGACATCCGTAAATAGCCCTACATGTGAGGAAGATATAAACAGTTCCTACATGTGGCAAGCACAAAACAAAGCACAATCAATTTATGAATTGTGATATGAATTGCAACAAGCAGCTCACTATTTGTGAATACAAGTCACATCTAGAACTTCATTTGAAAAAGTAGGTAAATCTTTCCAAATTTAGGCGGTTATACTTTGACAAATATGGCACAAATATTGTTAAGAAAACCACAAGGAATGTAAGCTTATAATACTAGGAAAAAAACATATTTTTTTCACCAAATCAAGAGGCTTTAAATATTTATTTATAGTTTCTATTGAAGTAATTTTGGGTCTCCTCAACTTCTCGTTCCAGCGAGATACTAGCTGTCTCACCTCGTCTAGCCACAGCATCTATGTACCTCCCTAGAACAAATTTTTATCATTCTGCCTCTCATTTTATCCTCCATCAAAACTACACCAAGTCCTTCACGACCATAAACATTTCTTTCTTTATTTTTCCTGGAACTCCACATCTCTATCTCAACATTCTCATATCAGCGACAAGTTATATTTGTTGTGATAGTGAATATATCACATACTACATTATACTACAATAACCAATGGGTAAAACACTATGGTATTGCTGGATAATGAAGCATTAAAAGAGCTAGAGATCCTTTGAGGAAACAGAAATCAAAACAATATAAAAGAAATTAAATCATTATACTGAGCCATATTCAAGGTCCAAAAAACCAATAACATTCCTAGTCTGGAAGCCAGAACAATTTACAGGTAAAAACATGCTTGCACAACGTACTGGTAGGAGTCAGTGATGATGAAAAATAGTTATCAATCCTAAACTGGTAATATAGCAAATAAATTATTAAAACCTGCATAACTGGCCAAATAGTTCTCAGTTCGTTGTCTTTCGCACTTCAAATTAACATACATAGGTAACTATTATCTGGCCACATTTATCAAGTTTCTAACTCCAAATTGTTGTTGTGTATCCTTAAGCCCAGTTTAACATAAGCAGGAACTTAACTCCAAATTGTTGTTGTTCATAGCAATAGAAGGATTCTTGAGATTCTAATAAGCCTCTTCCCTCCCATATTCCTGCTAATTTTCAGGGCCCTGCCCATGTTGCTTGTCATTTATCAATAATCAAAAGATATATTTCGTCACAGGTTGTGTGATATATCTTGATAAAAGTTCCAGTCTCAGAGTAGCTGGAAGTTTTTATCATTTTTTATGTTTAACCTAGCTTCTCAATCAAGTACATGAACCATCAGAAAGTTTAAATGCATAGTCTATACTCCATATATGAAGCTGCACATATAACTAGTGTCTGGTTCATAACATTATCTGCTATAACCTAATGAAAAATTAAATGTTATATCATAGTAAAACAACAATCTCAAACAAATCATGTATCGAAAAGAATCCAGATCATTACTTTTATTTCTTCAAAAGCATACATTGATTGTTTCAATCAAAACTATTATTGCAAAAAAGTAGAAATAAAACATAAAAAGATGATGCAAAATTTACACAGCTATATAAAATTTACTTGAGTCCAAGAAGGTAGCAGATCTGCACATTTGATCAACACACATGTATACATCTTATGTTTAAGCACATTTTCCAATGGATCAAATAAATTCACTCAAGGAGAAAGTTCTCATCTTATGTGCTAGAACCAGATAAGACCATCTACAAGTCAACACAAAAAAAAAAGACACTAGTGAACTTATGTTAATCATTTTTGCAGATATCCAAAATACCCACGAGTATCCACTCTAATCTTACCATGCATACAGAAGTTTATAAAATCTTTTCGTTTCCTTTAATTTTTAGAAAAAAAATGCTTTCTCAATTCCAGTTCTATCAAGTCTAACTTTAAATTGTGAATCTGCGAGAGTATTTTTTTCAGGAATTGTTGTTCCATGGAAGAAAAGTTCATCTAATATGAAGCAAAGTGAAAAATTTAGAGAACTAAAAAATAACTTTTAAGATATTAGTTGCATATATATATTCCACCAGCATTCACTGAGCCCTTCACCACTACCAAAAGTTGCTATGAGAAAACCATCGAAAAAAGAAGCAAGCAAACAGCACACCTGCCCACTGAGGATGATTGAAACCAGAATGTACTTTTTGTATGCTTCAACAGCTATTGCATTTAAAGTGGTCATTGGTGCAGTAATAACCTGAAAGAAGAAGGCGAATTATGCAAACTTTTGGATAAAATTTGATATCAAGGTACATATACCATTTACACACATTATGAAGGCACTCCCAAGCTTTCCGATAACGCTTTAATCCAATATTTATCATTCCCCTGTAACATTATCAATTAAGATAGTCAATAACTTGATGATTACATGTCCATGTCTCTCCAACCAGAATAATGACAAGGCACATTCAGTGTTGATACTTGGAGATCAAAAGGAATTTCAAAACATAGAAAAGCTTAACAAAAAGCAAACAAGAAATATTAAGTGTTAAGCAACCTTGACAATAAGTATTTCAGCGATTACTATCAAGTAGAATAGTCTGAGAGCCAAGAAACTTCCTGAATGGTTAGAAGTCCAAATTTACCAACATTTTTGAATGGAGAACATACTGCATTCGCGTTGGTAAGTAGCTTGTTGTAAACCATAACATTTTTTTCCTTGAACTCTGACCTCATAATTCATGTTCTAGCAAATTAAGAGTGAAAACAGGTCAGATATTGGAAAAACTATATTTGTTTCCATAAAATAGGTCATAAGGACCATAAAATCCAGCTTCACTTGGATACAAAAATGGATCCGAATAGATATCTCTGACCCAATTTCAGCACTAATAATAATTCTAGTGAAAAGTTCAGGAACTTTTAGACTGTCCTCACAATTTGTTGCAGATTCCTCATGATTCTTGATGCATCCAGTCATCCTCAGATTTAGTCTAGGGTTAGGATGGGTCAAGTTAGTTAGCCTTTATCTTCACACTCCTTTTTTTTTTCTTTAGATTCTATAAGTATTATAGCCACAACGGAACATAATAATGTCTCTGAGATCAACCTATGTAGATCCTGCTAGGTCCAGTTAACTCAGAAACAAAATAATACTAATGAAATCAATAAGGCTCAATTAAGATTTGAACAGAAGGGCTGAGTCTGAGCAATTCAAACCAAGTCCATTTCTTGGATAAAGGCCTTGATTCTTCTCTCTCTTCATTGTTTTTGTTAATTTTTCTTCTAACATTACACTATTTTTTTCTCTCATAATACTTCTATATGAGTTTGATTCTTTTATC
Source organism: Musa itinerans (assembly GCA_001649415.1). Lineage (NCBI taxonomy): Eukaryota > Viridiplantae > Streptophyta > Magnoliopsida > Zingiberales > Musaceae > Musa > Musa itinerans. The sequence goes on from LVTN01001277.1 coordinate 27,701, forward strand.
TATCAATATCAATGCTGCAACCTGTAACAAGATTTTCTTTTTGATGTTTAAAATTCAAGTGCTAATGAAGTTTGTCTCATATTATGAATGCCAAGGTTTCAAATGCTGATGGTATGTGCCACTAGTATTTACTGGTCCAACAAAAGATCAGTGACAGACTTTATAGGTCGGAACTGGTCAGTATTTAATTTGTCACTATTTCTCTGTGGTACCAGATGGTACAGATCTATATATTGTCTGATAACTTGAGGTGTACCGTTCCAAACATTGTTGAAACATGAGCCATACTGAGATTTACAGCATAAGGTCATCCTTCTTCCAAGTTTGATGCTGAAACTGAACAAGGAAGATCTTAAGATATGAATGCTCAAAAAAAAAAAACCACAATCAACAGAAAAAAACAAAAGCAACCATCCTCATATAACTTGCATCAACATATTATGATTAGGAAGCTAGTCACTGTCTATTATTTGAGGAGATTGTGAACCTAAAGTTCTCATCTCATTTCATCACAATTCAAATTTTGAATTGGCATGTATCACACTAAAAAATCAGAGATGGATCCAGATTGCAGTATAAAATTAATTATGGCTAATTAGCACATGCATTTAAGCTTTATTTGTTTATCTATAGAGCTTACTGGAAATACAAAGACAGCCTGTATACACAACTATCATATGGTACTAACCCATAATAGCAATAGAGGAAGAGATCCCTTGGCTGATCAACCTCGAATATATCATCATCCAAAATACTTAGTCCGGCTTTATAGCACTTTGCTAGCAAACAGAGAAGAAGATAATCTGAATGTAAAGTAGTCAACTGCTCTGAAGAGGCCTGAAGTTTACGGATAGCTGTCCGCAAGGGAACTATCCCCTGTATAGGAACTTGAAGCTGCATAACCTTATCCTTAAAACTCTTACAAACAGAAATAACTGCATAGAGAAGATAATTAATGCCTTAGGCATATCAAATAAACTAATGAAAAAAAATCAAAAAGAATAACAAAGCAACTAGCTTCAAGGCATAGGACCTTCACATCATACATTTTTCAGGTGCCAAACGTATCTGCTCTGCTGAGCATGAGTTGATAAATTCAACAATAGACAACAGAAAATCACCATCTTGCTCCCTACAGACTGGATCAGATGAATATGCCTCCCTATCAACCAACACAGCAAACAGTGAACACTCAAGAATTCTTTATCAAGTGAAAGAGATAGCATTAGGAAAACTCACGAAAGCTGAAAACGATAGTACACATACAACATGGCTCAATAGCCATTAATCAAAGAACCCAACCATAAAACAACCACAAATTATAAAACTCCTCAAACAAAAAAAAGTCAAGGTACTGCATTCTACATTAGTCATTTTCAAACTAAACCATGATAACAGAGAGTTCACAGACTTAGCCAACACAACAATTATCGATCCTTCAATTCAACCCACCACCAACAGCAACAACTCTTCCTTCTGTCATGATTAAGCATTATCCTGTCCATCAAAACCATAAAAACCTTTGGCTTCATTTCCATCTTCCAATTATATCATCTAGAGCACATTAGTCTTTGCTCACAGCTTTGACATCCTTCAAGGCCCTTCCACATCTTATATACTACAAATGATAATCATGCAATTTCCAAGACAAAGAGGGTTTTTTTTTTCTTCTTTTATAGTGGAAGGAGATATTACCTCATGTAGTGATAGAGAGAAAAATTACTTGACAGAGGTTGACATTAGCATGACTCCATGTCATGCCCCAATTATATCATGAATAAACCGCCACTCCAAAATCCATAATTACAAAGGAAAATCTTTCATAAATTCAATATTCTTATCTTTAAACATTATCAATGAAAAAGGAGCCAAAAGTTAATGCAACTTAATGACATGGAAAAGGATCATCCTCCACCCAAGTCTCATATCTAACCTATGGTAGAAGGCTGTGCTGAAATATATATAAAACAACACATATCAGCAATCATGCTGAGTAACCTCCAAAAATCATAAAAACAATATTTACCACTCATGAAATATCTCCAATCATTATATAATAACACTTTCATATGAAATGAAAGCAAATCAATTCTTCATAAAACTCATGCAACAAATAAGAAATTATAATTTTTTATAAAAATAATAGTTCTTATGAAATAAACAAAATATGCATCAGTCTCATGCATATATCTCATACACAACTGTGAAATGACATACATATACAACATAAAGCTTTTAAACTCAGTAAATCTTAAAATTATAAGGAGTAAAACCCTATGCAACACACCCTGAATGAAATGGTCCAATTGACTTGAACTGAATAGGTTTTCAGCCAGAACTCAATTGAACCCACATCAAATTCACCTGAGGTGGATCTGAAATCACCCTAAGCCAACCTATTGGACTTGAACGGATCCAGTTTGGGCTAAGCTGCGTGAACCGAACAAGAGAGGTTCAAAATCACCTTGAATCAATCTTGAACTGGTCAAATTTGGCCTATTTCGGTCAAGTACAGTGCTCAGACCAACCAGTAAAGGGCCTCAGAACGGCCTGCCCATTGGATGCAAGCGTTGGAATCCTATTGGCTACTAGCCTGGTCCAAACTTGAATTAGAATAAGGTTCGATCAAGCTTTGGTCCAGCACATAGGTGTGTAGCCTGAGTTGGACTGGACCATAAAGACCTGGACCAAGGTCACGTGCAACCCAGCAGAGGAAAACAACAAGTTGAGCCTCAGTGTCCAGTCACATATGGGCCTTTGGGCTGGGTAGCACCGAGCCTATGCAAGTGGGTCGATCCGTGCTTTACCGAGCTGGGCCATGCCAAACCAAGTGGCAGGCTAGGAACAAGCCATATAGGTTGGTCTATGTTGGCTTGTTGAGCGTGCCTGCACTAGCCCACAGGCTGTTTCGCCACTAGATCCATATTCAAGTCCAGCCTCATCCAGACATCGGGCTGGGTTGACCTTGAACCTGACTCGGGTCATGCCCAAGTATAACCACTGTTCTTAGTCTATTTTCTTTTTTCTTTTTTTCAAAGGTACTTTAAAATTTTAGAGAATGACAATTAAAATCTGAACAAGTCATCCGAATAAGTATTTTATTCATGTAAATCTTTCAGAAATACAATATCAATTAATCAATACAAACATCTAAATAATTAAATTTAAAATCTACTTTTCATGAATTAAAAGGTCTTATTAGTTCATAATCCCAAATTTAAAAGTAAATGAGTCATGAAAATTCGCACATAATTCCATGAAACAGAGATATGTCTGATCAAGTAAAATAGAACTATCATCTGAAACAAAAATTTTAACAATTAAATCAACCTTAAAATTATTCAATTTAAGATAAAATGATAAGGATTTCATGAAATTCATCAATTAGTCTTTTGCTAATCATGATTCATGCTTAAACAAATTAATAATCTTGTTCCTCCCCGTTGATGGACAACTAATGAAGAATGGGAGGCGGGTGCACCAACTTCAAATAAGAGGGAGGAGACTCTTTTGAGGGGACTCATCAAAAGGAAATATTCAATTAATAATTTTCATATTAGTTAATTATTTAAGTTAATTAATTAGTTTCCTAATTACCCCTACACACACTTAAGAAAACAATTATCAAGAATCAATTTGTTTTCCCTAATTAGGTCACATAATAGGGAAATGAATTAATCTAAAGAAGGCAAAATTCTAATTGCGGCAATTTTGAATTTGGGAAGGAATGGAAAATCTTGGTCATTACATTCCACCCCAGCAAAAAACCATTGCAGTGATTTTATGTAGTCCCACTAACAATTGCAATGTCAAGGGCCCCACAGAAGTATAAGGACTAGAGTAGATAATAAATATGCTAGTGCATTCACCTTGACCACAACATGAGTTGCATAGGGTTGCAAATTAGTCAAGCCATTAGCGAGCACCTCAGTGGTTACCTTGAAAATGACTAGCTCAAGCACATTTCCAAAGTTAATCAACCGAGCCTAAGCCTAATTCTAAAAATCGGTTATTCATTGAGCAAAATTTTGAACATGACAAACTTGACTCGTTTAGACTCATGTAACTGATTAATATGCTAATGAACAAACTCATTTATAGATTCTTGAACAATCTCATTTATGTATGAAAATTTTTTAGGGCATGAGAAGATAAAAATAATACTCTTTCAAAAAATGAGATCAAAAAGTGCATACTAAGAATCGAAGTGGATGAAAGGAATACTCTCTAAAAACTGAAACCCAAAATTGACTTCACAAAAAATCAAAGTCATAATCCCTGATATATAAGCCAACACCATCTGTGAAGGCCTTGTTAAATAAATCTGTCACAATCCGAAGTAAATCGAGCTCAAGCCGATAAAATATTATCGTGATCCAACATCGAAATCCATTTCGAACTGGGTCGAGTTTCAAGCCGAGCTGCACAATTACAACAAATCCGGGCTTGGCTAGGCTCGATTGCAACCCTAAAGTTGCACAATTACAAGAAATAAACATCTAACAGCATAAAACACATATAGGAATACAACCAAACCAGATGGCAAGCAAAGAAATCGACCGAGGGTGAAAGGGGATCGCAGTGCTCACAGAAGGAAGAGGTATCCGAGAGTATGGACGGAAGGGTCGAGCTGGTGGAGGAAAGCGCCAAGTCGGGCTGCCTGGGAGCGGAGGGCGTCCTCCGACTGCTTGAGGAGGGAGTGGAGGTGGGCGACCTCCTCTTGGCTCCCCGACAACCCCTGAATGTGTGCCACCACCGCCTCCACCGACTCCATCGCCATCTACGACCGCCGATCCCAAACCCTTTATTGAAAAGAGAGAGACGAGAGAGAGGTTCCGATAGATTGCCTTGCTGATCTCCATTTATAATAATCTTAACAATGGATCAACGGTGCAGATGTGAGATAGTGTGATCAAACAACAGTGTCGTTCGAGTTGGGGAGATCTCCAAACCGAACCAACCGTCATCGGTCTTCTGTAAAAATTTGAACCGATCCGAACCGGACTGAAAACCTAAAGTCAATTCGGTTCGGTTCACTAAAATTCTTTGCATATATCTTTCGCTTATGTTTATAAATCTCTCTTTTGGTTGGAAGGTGTCCTGTTTTACATATTTTCAAGGGATTTCTCTTTTATTCATAATTATTAAAATATTTATATCTTTCCTACCCAAATATTATATTTAAAGATACTATCCATTATAATATTTTTAAATAAATTTATAGTACTTTTGATACCTTCATCAAATTATTATAAGATAATTTGATTCAAAACTAAATAAAAACCAACTTATATACAAAGATAAAGTTTTAGATGATTATCTTTATTAGTTTAAAAACAAGAACAACCAAGTAGGGAGACTTTTTGTATTAGTTATAATATTCTTAAATAAATTTATAGTATTTTTAAATAGGCTTATAATATTTTTGTTGAATCTAGGATTTTGATGATAAAACTAATTGATAGTATTTATAATTTGATCTGCGTTTTGAGAGACAAAGAAAGCTTCGATCAAGAAGAGACAATTGAAGTAGGAAGAACCATGTTAGGCCGGAGAAAAATATGTCAGAAGATTGAACGCTGAGCTAAAGGATCGATCGATATATCGGCAGAAGACTTCGGTCCATGGGTTCGGGCATCCTGCCAAGAAGAGCAAAAATTGCGCCAATTAAATCGGAGTTGCAGAGGTCAACTGGCCGATTGGGCAATAGGCCGCAAAAGAGGACGATGCATCGAAGATTCGGACGAAGCGTCGATAAACCAATGACATATCGGACAACACTTGATATGCTTTGTAATAATTGTCTAAATCGAAGTAGGTTTTATGTGTGCAGGATTAATTACGATAGCAAGGTATAAAGCAAAATGAAGTCCCGGAGTCAAGAACGCGATTTCGTCGGAAGTCTGAGAGTTCGTCAGAAGTTCTGCCGAAATTGACCAAGAAGTCCAGGAGCTTGCCAAAGAAGCTCGTTGGAACTCACCAAGAAAATCGTCGTGGAGTCTAAGAGCTTGCCGGGAGTCCACTGGAACATTACCAAGAGATCATTGAAAGTTCGTCGGAAGATCACCGGAAGCTCACCGGGAGAAACCTAGACTAACCGGACCATATTTGCTTAAGTATGCCTTAGAATTCGTAGTTAGCACATAATTGGGATTGGAATTGGGCCAACACAATTAGAGGCCAGTTGGACCCATGTATGGACTATGTTGAGCCCAATAAAAGGCTCAAACAGTGACTCAACATGTGGCATCGTCATGGCATAATCTCCGAAACTGTGTCAGGCGATGGTATTGCCAGTCTGGACAGTGGTACCACCCAATGTTAGGGTGTTAGGTAGTGGTACCGCTAGTACCTCGGAAACCTGGGATGAGATACTTTTATGCTCTAAGTTTGAATCAACTTGAGGCCTCTAAATACCCCTCTCATCCCTGGTTAACATATACATAAGAATTGAGAGTGAAAAAGAAAGAAATGATGCTGTAATATTATGTAAACTCCTCTAAAAAATCTCTAAGTATTAGAATAATTTGAGAGAGAAGTAAGTGGTGGTGTAAGGGTTATCTCCTAAACCCAGTAAAAGGTGAAAGAGTTGTAAAAGGTGGTTAGTCTTCGCCTATTGAAAAAAGACCGAGGAGGAGAAATCGGGAGTGGATGTAGATCACGACGATCGAACCACTATAAACTTGATTTGCATTTACTTTGAGCAATTTATTTTTATAGCAAACTGCCTATTCTCCTTACTATGCTTTTACTACGCCTATGCTCGCATATGCATTCAAGTTAACATATTTCGAGATCGGTTTTAATCGTACGAAAAAGATTTTTCGAAACCGCCATTTTTACCGCTGTACTAATTCACCCCCTCTTAGTGCCGACTCGTTCATAACAATTTTTATATAGATTTATAGTGTTTTTGAATACATTTAGTTTAGTTAATATGTTTTTGAATAGACTTATATAAAAAAATATATTAACTAAACTAAATGCATTCAAAACTCGATAGAAACCAACATATATAAAAATATATATTTCAAATGTGTATTTTTATCAATTTAAGAATAAAAATAAATAAATAGAAAAGACTTTTATATTAGTTATAGTATTTTGCATAGGCTTATAATATTTTTGAGAATATTGTAAGTCTACTAAAAAACAATGTAATTAAGGAATTGAACCAATTCATCCTATAAACCAGTCTAAAATTGATAGATCAGTTCGCTTTATGGATCACTCCACAGAAAAAGGAAAACTAATGTTGTGTCATGTTACGGCTATTCCAAGAATTATGAAAACAAAAAAGAGTGCTTTTTAGGCAATATAAAAAGGGACATCTCTTAAAAGAAAAGAAAGAGAGAGAGAGAGAGAGAGACTTTCCGAGAAATTACCCATAAAAAAAAAACTTGATTACTAAATATTCTTAGTATTCCTATAATCATAATAAAAAAATAAAAAATATTAATATCATCTAAAATTTTAGTTAAATATATGAAAAATTATTTTAGTATTGTTACAAATAATAACAAAATTTAGTTAGAACAAAAGGATACTATAGTCTTCTAACTAAGAATTCTATATAATAACTATCTAATAAAATTTCAATGCACAGTTAACTATCCAAAATTAAATATAATGATATGTATAATATGAATAGATTGGCACATGGCAAACTATCAACTAACTCAGCAACATCTTAGTGATAAAAGAGTACAATTTCAACTTCCAAACAAATGGATATTGACCCCTCAATAGTGAAATTTAAAGTGAACATGTATTTTTTGGATTGAATGCACCTGTAATTGAGTAGTAGATCCATAATTACATGTTTGATTCTCTCAAAAATAAATTAATCTTCTACTGTAAAAAAAAAAAAAAAAACTTAAGGTATGCTGCCACAAAAGGAAATATCACTTATCAATCATCTAAATTATTTATTTTTAATTTAAATTAATCTTTTTAAGTTGGCCAATACACTTTTATAGGTTCCCAAGCAGGTGGTTTTGATGTTGTATCTAATTCTGCTAGTTACATTCTCAAGAAAGGTTTTAAAAAAATATTCTGAAAAAAAAAAAGAGTGGCTTTGGTTGGATCTAAGTTATCGTCATGTGCAATAATCAAAATCTATTTTAATAAATTAATGCTAAAAAAAAAGATCCAACTTAGAATGTCACAAGAAATCTATATCACATCCTCTCAAATCAACCAAGAGGGGACAAATCTCATCACCTCCAACATTGCTTTCCAAATGTGTAATCCCTCTCCAATTTGATACTTACTGAATGATTCGATTATCGGTCAACATTATAATTTCTGACTCAACAAGTTTAAACTTTGACATCAATTATGCAGTCATTTCTTTCCTACTATGCCTTCCTACCACACTTGGCATAGTTGGTACATCAAGAGCTTATTCTCCTCTTGTTCAAATTAAATGGGAGGAAACAATTCTTTCATACTTTTGCCACCCCACATTGAAGACCTACGATACGATGAGAATTTAAACATGTTGGAACACATCACAACATTCATCACTAAAAAGACTCTCTAGAAGATAACTAATGTGTTGATGTATTGATCTTTTCCAATGACACTATGAGAAGCAGCTATATAATGGTTGACCCCTAAATCAATCTCAACATTTAACTAAGTTATAAAAGAGTTTGAGCTCAGTTTCATCAATTACAAACTCCTAAAAAAGTCAACCACTTCACTCTTGATCATCCACCAAGAAGACATATAGAGTCCTTAACCAACTACACTAAAAGATTCAATGAAGAATTTTGGGAGAATCTGATATTTGAATTCATGCATCCTCATAAATGAACTTTGATCATCTCACTTTTTCTGATATATTCTGAATTACTACAAGAGTTCAGTCAATATATTATAGCAGAATCTTTGATAGCCGGAAAAAAAAAAAAGCATGATTTAAAAATCAGGCTACTATACCTCTCATGTGCTGAAGGACATGGAACAGCACTACCCCATCTTTGAGATAATGATGTATACTATGATTTTGGCCATTAAAAAGTCATATTTTCAAGCTCATCATGTCATCGTAATGATCGATTAATTACTATTGTTGATAACTCATCAAAAAAAGAATACAAACTCATCAACATAAGATCCATACTTCGACTTCCAAATGAGTAGATAGCAATCCTCACTAGGTGGAAAGTAAACCTATATTTCATTAATTCGACTCACCTGTTGATAAGCAGATAAGATTTTCTCAAGGCAGTTGAGGAAATCTCTAAGCAGTTGAGAAAAATTCTCCCTGCTGAATGTGTATAACCTCCCTGCTGAGTGTGTATAAATAGCTATCAAAAGCTCACTATCAAGATGAATTAGCCAATTACATCTTATACATTTCATAGTTTCTTCTACAATTTCTGTCTTTCTATCTTCTTCGTTTAATTCTTATCATGGTATCAGAGCCGTTTGCCTAGAGCAAGCCCTCTTCTCGCTGTTTGACTCCTCACACAGCTCCGCCACTGCTTCCCGACCGGAGTCCACCGCCTCCCCTTGGGTCACAGCCGTAGCCGCTCGACCATCCCTCTCGCGGCGACGTCTCCGCCCCTCAGCCGTAGCCATTCGCTGCAGCCTACTGCAGCACTTGTGGCTGCTAATATCAAATCACACCCACTGCAGCAGCAAAGATTGAGATGACAGTGGTGTCGCCGCTGCTGCAATCGTTATCGCTATGCCCACTGCATCGACACTTCTTCCGTGGGCAACGCTCCTAAAGGAAGCA
>LVTN01001277.1:48041-62877 GCA_001649415.1 Musa itinerans
GGGGGGTGGGGGCGGTGTGGCGGCTAATGTATATTAGCTTTTCTAATGAATAATGTGCTTTTCTAATGTGCAGGTGTTTCTGTTATTTATCAATCTGGACATGGTAATGCGGCTAATGTATCTGTAGGTAGAACACTTGTACTTGAAACTAATATCTTTTCGAATTTGTTTTACATGTAGTAATCCAGTGGTTTACTTGTTTTCGATGTATATTAACTACAGATGTTTGTTCCGAGATCTCTTCTCAATTTTTGTCCTTTTTCTGCATTGAAGGACAATTTTTTTACTTGATATGGTCTCAGCACCATGGTTTACTCAGCATTTCCACTGTTAACAAAGCATATAACTTACATTTATGATAAGCATATAGCTTTGTTATGTTAAGGTACATGTTCTACGTAGAAGAGGCTATCAGAAGATGGGTCATATGAGACGTTGGCTGTGCTGTTCTTGTCATTTGGATGAGTCTTATCATGCTTATGAGAATGAATACAAGAAGAGCCCTACAAATAATACTGATGGTATGTTGTTTGCACTGCTGTTCACATATTAGATCTTTTTAATTCTTTTATTTAATTTGAAATGTATATTCTACTGCATACAGTATGTTGATTTGCTTGAGTAAAAAAGAGAGGGACAGTTTTAAGGTCTCTATTATCGTTCGGAATTGGGGTCCTTTTTGAGCTCTAAGCTCCACTTCTTGATTTCAGACAATTTGTATTAGGAGGATGAAGAATAACATTGATTTGGTTTTGAAGGATGAAAATACAGAAGCTTGTTCAGAGTCAACAAGCAATAGAAGATACAGAAAAGTTTAAGTTTGTGTATACAGAAGGGGTGGCTCTTCATGTTTTCTTTTCATAAAAAAATCTTATATAGTTTATCTTTTCATAAGGGGTGGCTCTTTCTTCCTACCCAATCCTTTATCTTGTAAACTGCAGCAAACAGTCTCTTTCACTTATATAGTTCAAACTTTAAATATAATAAGGAAAGATATTCAGGTGGCTACCATCTTTTGGTATGTAACTTGGATGTTTGCTCAAGCTTATAAAATATAAGTTCTTATATAATGCTTGCAACAGGCAAGTAAACTTATCAGTATGTGCCCTATTAGACAGTCTAACACAATAACACCAAACATTCGGCCTACTGAGACCATTGATTCTCAAAACCAGATATGTGTCACAAATTCATAAATTCGAGCAAACTAGTCTTCATCTAAATTGACTTGCTTATATATAGATCACACTATGTTTCAGACTCGAGGTTTAGATCATGTTTTCATAGCTGAGTATGAGCTTCTTGATCTTTTAATTAGATCTGGATTTATCTTTGAATTGAAAATTAGTTGGTAGATCTTAAGTAGATCAGTTTGCTCCTTCTGCTTATAAATTAATTTTTAAGGTGAATTACTTAAAGATAGCATCAGATTTTTTCAACCAAACAGGCGATGGCTTTAGTAAATCCTGATTGGTACTGGCCAAAGTTTGAAACCATGCTTGGGTAAGAACTAGTGGCATCAAGGTTCATCATCTCATGCTGACCGAGGTGCTGATTCTGGCCTGAACTGACACTTACTGGTCGGTACCTGCGTAAATTATGTGGGTACATCGGTACATATACCTGGTTTTCATGAAAATTGTCATAAAATGGCCGAAAATACCTAAAAATAAAAATATCCTATTTGAACCCCTTTAATCCTAATTTAATGTAATTTTAATTAAAGTAAGTAATAAATTAAGTAAATTTGTTACTTTATAATTTCATGATTTCATCAAATTAAGTAATAAGCAAAAACAACTTGCACGTACCTGCTTCTACCACAAAAATGAACAGTGGAACTCCACAATTGGTGGATTGAGATCCTTAATCCTATGAATTTGTATATCAATATGGTACTTTTGTCGAACCTAATCTTGAAGCTTCTCCCATGACATAATTTACTAGTAAACGGTATATCGTTGATGCATCAACATGATAATAGTTGTTACCTGATCATCATAAACGATATGTGTTCGAGGAGCCTCTTGAGGCAAATATGACTATGACAGATAAGGTGGGAAGGTTGGAGTACACTGGAACTTCTACTGTCGCCATTGACTTGTTGCTTTATATCGTAAGAATAATCAGTCTTGGAAAAAAAAAAGACCAACTATTATCGTGCTTCTATTGGCCATAGGATCCTCCGACTACAAATACGACGAGCTCTTATCTATCTTTACATCATAGTGGTGCCATCACATCACATCTTCTATTTACATCCTATATGTTATGGGTGGATCCTCGAGTTTCGGTATCTGTATCTTGGGTAGTATATGTAAAATGATGCTCCTCTGTCCATGCTGCACCCTAAGGTTGAGTAAATGGAATCATTGACACTGTCGTTGATGTTGTCGATGCCATTATTGGTCGAGGCATTGTTGTTGACATCGTCATTATCTCTACGGATTGCTTGAAACACTACTATGATGGAGGTGTCTCATCATCAAACTGAAATTATTGCTTGTCAATTCTTTCCAAGGGTTCGATTAATGCTACTATTTTCCCCTTTGCCTTCGGATTTTGAGCTAACGATTGTGATTGTTGGGTGCTATGATCGTGACTAGACTGACTCGAGGTTGTCTAGTCGCCATTTCTGACGAAGGGGATGTTTCTCTTAGGATGTTGTTCCTCTTCTTCTATATCCTCATTTATAAAACGAGATGGGTATGGGGTCTCTTGCCTCATCAAGCAAAGAATCTCCTAGGTTCGCTATTGCATCAACCCATTCTAATGTTGGTTAAGAATCTTCATTGTAGAAATAGAGGTCAAAAGGATTACTCATATGGATCGTAGATCAGTTCCTATTTAGCCCGCCTATATTGTTTATGTTGTTTGTTCTACTTCTGAGTTGTATAAACTTTTGTCGGTTTATTGGAAATGTCTTCTGACCTCAAGTGAAACCTTGGTGTACTTTGTGAGATAGGGATACCCACCAGCTAAATGTTGCTTGAAATGAGTTATTCCTCCACCTCAACTGATGTAGTCACAATAGATACATTGGCAATGATGGCTATTCTTCAAATGACGAGCATGGTCCTAACCCTTATCACCCAATTGTTGTTTTGGGGTCATTTTACTATGAAGATTTATCAATTAGCAAGTCGTGAACTTGTGATTATGCATGATCACTCGAGTAAGGACCCTAATTTGGTATAAAGTAACAAAGTAACATTGACTCTTATTAGAGTCATTAGACTATAATCATAATATTAAATACAAGAAGTGAACTTTAATGAAATATTAAATTCATAATAAAATAACTTATATAAGTTTAATTAGTCTTAATTACCCCAAGTTGGGCCTATAAAAACTTAAGAAAAAAACACTAATCATATATTAGGAAGATGTGATTAGACCTAATTACTTCAAAGTGATTTAAAAGTAACAAAATAACACTCTAATTAAACATTAATCATATATAAATACATAAGAAGAAGCCTAATTGGGTCTTAAGGTATGAAAAATGATAATAGAATAATCTAAGTACACTTTATTCATGTTAAATACAAGAAATAAACATTAAAGAAAAACCAAATTCATAATGAAACAACTAATTATAGGCTGTAATTAGGTCTAATTACCCTTAATTGGACTTAAAAATTAGCTAATGACCCTAATTGTGCTTAAACTTAAGAGAACCACATGATTAGACCTAATTACCCTAAATTAACCATAAAAGTAACAAAATAACACTAATTGACTCTAATTAGAATTGATCATCATATTAAATAAATACATGAGAAGAATCTTAATTGAGTCTTAAGGTACGAAAAATGATAATACCAGCATCTAATTGCACTTTACTCATACTGAATACAAGAAATGAACTTTAAACAAAAACTAAATTTATAATGAAACAACTAATTACAAGTTGTAATAAGGCCTAATTACCCCCAAATTGGACCTAAAAATTAGTTATTGACCCTAATGAAACATACTAATCATTATGTTAGGAAGATGTTATTAGGCCTAATTACCCCAAATTTACCTTAAAAGTAAGATAATTGACCTAATTGAGTATATATTTTGGAGAGTGACAACTAATCACCCTTAACATGCTGTGTTTAGGCCTAATTACCCCCGAATTGGCCCTAAAAATAAGGTAATGACCCTAATTGTGCATAAACTAAATAGAATCACACTAATAACCTTTTTCTAGCTGTGATTAAGCAAAGTTGGCTCTAATATTAGGACAAATGCACTAATCAACCATAATTATTCATAATAAGACAATAATTAGGATCTAATTGGACTGTATCGGGTGGTATGGTGAACCTTGAGTGACTTAGTAGGAATATTATAATTTACATTATGCCTGTAGGCCATTTATTGACTGAGTTGGCAATGTTCCCTCTGCATGCTTGTTGTAGTGTATCATCTAGAACTCGTGACCTTGTATTTGCTATCAATTCTTGTGGTCACTGGGATTAAAATTTTCAATTACCTGCTTGTCGTTCTCATAATTCAGACAACTAAGTCCATAGCCTCCCACCTGATATGCTATTCACTTGTTTCTCTCTTTATACTAAGTTACTTTAGATGCAGCATCAGAGTATTCTGTAAAGATGGTGCTATACTAAACTTGGGCTGCTTCTAGTGCTGCATTTTTTGATATTTTGCTATTTTTCAGTCTGCTATAGCTTCATCATCATCTGAGTTCTTTTTTTCCTTCTATCTCTCCAGGACCACACGGAGGTTCGAAGTATTCAGCTGCTCCCAAAAGTGAAATTGCAAAGGCACCACCTCCTATTGAGGTGCCTGCACTGTCTTTAGAGGAATTGAAAGAGACGACTGACAATTTTGGTTCAAAGTCTTTGGTTGGTGAAGGATCATATGGAAGGGTGTACTTTGCAGTTCTAAACAATGGTAAACAGATTGCTGTAAAGAAACTTGATACTTCATCAGAGGACAACTCCACTGAATTTTTGACTCAGGTTTTTTACGCACATTCAATAAATATTTTTTTAACTAATTTGGATGTGTATGTTGACATTTAGATGTCTGTTAAATAATCAGTGATGAATCAGATTATTAACCACTCTTTTTTTCTCACATTAGGTCTCTATGGTATCGCGGTTGAAACATGAAAACTTTGTTGAAATTCTGGGTTATTGTGTAGAAGGAAATATGCGCTTGTTGGGTTATGAATTTGCAACAATGGGCTCTTTACATGATGTTTTGCATGGTATGTAATGTGTCTGCGACTTTCTTAAGACTTAATTCTTTTTCGGTACCTTCTTTATATTATCTGGGCTGGTCTTTTATATGAGTGTGAGAATCCAATGTATTTTAAAACCACAGGCAGAAAGGGAGTTCAAGGTGCACAACCTGGTCCAGTGCTGGACTGGATGCAACGTGTGAGAATAGCTGTTGGTGCAGCAAAGGGGCTAGAATATCTTCATGAGAAGGTCCGGCCATCTATAATACATCGCGATATTAGATCAAGTAATGTCCTTCTGTTCGAGGATTTTAGAGCAAAAATTGCAGATTTTAACCTTTCAAATCAGGCTCCTGATATGGCTGCTCGTCTTCATTCTACTCGAGTCTTGGGAACTTTTGGTTATCATGCACCAGAGTAATTACTTGCCTGGATACTCTCTGCAGTTGTTTTCTATGTTACTATAGATCAAAACTGGTTTAATCATTTTAACTATAGTTGTGTATATACTCTCAGTAATCTAGGTTTACTCCTTTTATAACAGTAATTATGTCCTACTGATTTAAATCTGGCAAATGCTGGTTGCTTTCTGATGAGGTTGTTGTGTGCACATTAGCTGTTCTTTTTATCATCAAGCATCTGAAACTATGAAGATGATGGTTTCATGAATGTCTTTCTTATTATTGCTACAGACTTTTGAATCATGCATGACTCCATTAGTAAAAGAAGACTTTAGAAGGATATCTGAGTTCAAGTGGAACTTTTGATTGGTTGCTTCCACCTAAAGAAAGAATTCAGAGAGACATCCACGTTCAATAGGAAAATTTGACAGGTTGCTTCCACCATGGTTGATTGGTTTTGTTATGGATAACCACTTGATCATGTTTGTTCAATCCTTTTGGATGGTTGCTGAGAAAGAGAGGATACTTGTGATTTCTTAGATCTGTAATTAGATGCAGTACCTGAATAAGTTGTGGCAGAGATGTTTAAGAAACAACCTTGATTTTTAATTCCTCCATGATGGAGAGATGATTAACGGATAGCTATGCATGAGAGTGCAGTTGTGCTCTCTGATTTTTATTTCCTACATCTAGTTCATTTTAGATGTAGTAGTTGACAACTCAAAAGGAACACCCTCAAAAGATTGAACTTTGTGGAAGCACTATACTAGCTTGTTTTGTTCTTTTTTTCATTTTGCAGTGACCATTATGAAATACTGATTATTGCTACAAGAAAATGCTTTTTTTTTTTTCTCCATTTTTTCAGATAGCAAATGCAATAAGTTCTGTTGTTGGTAGACAGATCTAGAACGGCAAAACATAGCCACCAAAGTAAAGTAATACAGAAATTCAGTTGAATTCTTTATATTGTAGAAAACTGTGTCATCTCCACTTCTCCCTCAGAATGATCTGTGCAATATTATGCAGGTATGCTATGACGGGCCAACTGACACAAAAGAGTGATGTATATAGCTTTGGGGTTGTTCTTTTAGAGCTGCTGACTGGCAGGAAACCTGTTGATCATACAATGCCCAGAGGACAGCAGAGTCTGGTTACTTGGGTAAGCTTTTACTATGTGGTTGAGACTTCAGAGCATATATTCAGTTCATTTATGGATAGTCTTATGCTCAAGTGTAAGAAAAAGAGCTTATATGAAAAAAAATGAAAAGGAACTTATTGCTTAGACCCCATCCACATCCATACAGATAGATTGCATGAAAAAAAGAATAAATTAACAAAGGAGGTTGTTGAGTGAAAAATTATTTCCTGTCTCTATTTCACATGAATTGGTTTGACTCCGTCCAAGTTGGAATATTGCATCTACCATAAGACATGGCTACAGAACTAAAATAGTCAATAAGATCTCAAATTATTCATGTTCACCATCTTAAATAACTAAATCTAGATCCTTGTACAATTTGTATGGATCCTGGGTCACTGGACAGTTACTGATCAAATTTGTTAACTCATGCTATAGTGTCATTTTCTCAGAATTTTCAGCAATTTTGAGTTGCAACTACCTACATTTAGTTTCTTGTGTTCTCACCTGAATATCCCTACTGCATCAGGCAGGAACTTCTAGTTCTTCTAGTATATTGGTAGCCATTTTAGAGAAGGCAATAAATCATCAAAGCATATACCAAGAACTCTTTTGAAGTTTGACCAAGCTCTTCTTTTGGAGTGGAAAACTTTTTAAGTTCTTTTTTGATGATTCACTCGGTATTGCTTTTGTATGATGCTCCTTGAGTTTACCAGTGATTTTGCCTTTGAGACAGCTCCATAGTGGGAAGAAATTTATGCAACCAATCCTGAATAGTTAGGAACTCCAATTAGTCACTGCAGATATATAAGAGAGAGAAGTTAGGCATGGGATCTACTATCACATTCAAAATTCACCAATATTTTTTCATAAATATGTATCTTTCTTAGCCTAATTGACAAATAGCAAAATAAAAATTATGGAAGAATCATTGTATTCTAAAAATAACTTGAAGATATCTATGGTGACTAATCAAATTAGATATATGTGACAGAAATAAGACTCCTAAATCTTATAGACAACTTGAATGAAGAACGGCCATTATTGACACATTTTAATGAGGTCAATATGTATCATCTTGCTGAGTTGTATTGCTAAGAGAAGACATGCAACAGACTGTAGGGTAGCATATCTGTCCGAGTTGAGATGAACTGAATTGGTTCAAATTTGAGGTGCCAAGGTGGACTGAACTGGGGTGTTCCAAAGAGGATGAGAAATGCCCTAAAATGATATCCGTAAAGAAAACGAGATGCCAAGAATGTGCCCAATGGGGTCCCCTCAAATCAGAACACAGTTTGAGACAGGATTTAGACAAAAGTATGAAACCAATACCCAGAGGGAGAAAGATCAGGTCTTGTTACCAGTGAAAAATGTCTCCTTTTACAGCATTGAATTCCCATAACCACCTGGCCGCTATTGTTCGTATCACATTGTTGAGGGCGCTGTTTTATCTTAGTATTCAATGAAGATCTGGTAGCTGATGTGGCTGACATTTAAGATCCACCTCATTTATAATGTGATGAACCTTATTAGGCAGTTTGTCTCTTTGTGTTTGTGACATGTTAGATTGTTATTGTATATTCCAAGTTTTACATCCTCATACCGAGCTTCCTAATCTAGATATGACTTATGACATATAACTTTGGCTAAATGAATTTGGCCAAATAGTGTACAATTTACACCCAAAATCATCTAATAAAAAAATTACTTTTAATTTAAGTCATAATAACTTAGAAAAATTATATACAGTTATTTTAGTTAAATTGAGAATATAATGATAATTGACACAAACCCAGATTTAACATGCCCAATCCTCAACAATAAGTTCCTAACTAATTTTGGTTTCCTCAATCACCTTCTCATGTTCATCCAATTGACTATCAACAGTCATTTTGATCATGTGATAGAGGTCTAATGGTTGATGTTATAAATCATCCTTATGGTCCCATGCAATTCTAAAAGTAAATGGTTTTATATGGTTTGTTAGCATTAAAGCAAATACGCTATGTAGAATAGAGCTACTAAAGCAGGTGATTTAGAAAGGTCATCATGACAGGAGAGCTAACTCTTTTGTAAGAATGAAATGTTTCTTTGAAATCTCAAGGTTTTGAAACATCATGTTTTTTAATAGAAAAACACTTAAATAGAAAGCAATCATTCTTGTAATATGTCTTTTTAACCAAGGTTCGTAATATCGTACCGTATCGATGTTTCGACCCGGGCTCGGTATGGTACAGTGTACCGAGCACTATAGTAGTGCTACAGTGCACTGCTATTACCATGCTACTGCTATAGTGCACTGCTACCACATTAAA
The DNA here is from genome assembly GCA_001649415.1 of Musa itinerans. NCBI lineage: Eukaryota > Viridiplantae > Streptophyta > Magnoliopsida > Zingiberales > Musaceae > Musa > Musa itinerans. Next base: position 57,096 of record LVTN01001277.1, read on the forward strand.
CTGCTACAGTGCTACAGTGCACTGCTACAGTCGCAACCGGTATGTACCGCCCGATAGCGGGCGGTCCACGTACCGGTAGCCTGTCGGACCGGTACGTACTGCCTGTACCGGGTGGTATAGTTTGGTATTGCAGACCGTGTCCTTAACCCTTGGATGAGTCACTATAGGGGTGATAGGCCTGGCTTAAACAACTTTTGCTTACATCACCACTCACAATTTTTTATGGATGATAGTTTTTACTTATTGACCATGCACACACAGGGTATATAAATGTCCCAATGCCACGTCCCAAGTTAGTCATATGGATGACACAGCTTTGTGTATGCAGTGTTTCTTGCATGTTTGTAGGCAAGCAGGCTAATTTTTGTGAGGTGTTTCATGCCACACAACCAGTGTTCCATCAAAATTGGAGACCATATTGCTTAAGTTGATTTGCTGTCTCATGACTTTGTTACACTAATGAATGTTGCACTGGTTTGGATGGTGGTTGACATAGGGTTTGTTTGTACATATGCTGGCACTAGTACATGCAAAGCAAGCATCCCTTATCTATTGATACTTAGATGCATCTCTAATTGTGCTCCCTCTTCCCTCATCAAAGGCGACTCCAAGATTGAGCGAGGACAAAGTCAAACAATGTATAGATCCGAGATTGAAGGGAGATTATCCGTCTAAAGGGGTTGCAAAGGTCTCTCTCCTGTCTATATACTTATATGCATTAATGTTTTTCTTGCTGGTTTGGATATAAGGTTAATTGGGAGTTGTTAGTTAATGGCACTAGGTTGTGAATAATTATTAATTGGGCATAGGTCACTTTTGCACTAAATGTTTGGAGTATGACATTTAGATTTGATTCATTCCTGCAGTTGGCAGCAGTGGCAGCTCTATGTGTGCAGTATGAAGCTGAGTTTAGGCCCAACATGAGCATCGTGGTGAAAGCTCTCTCTCCTCTCCTTGTAAATAAGCAGGTTCTCCCACCTGTGGCCGTTCCTTCGGAAACATTAGATGCTTGAAGGAAGGAATGATTTGCAGTAAATTGGTATGTTCATCTTCTGCAAGGATACTCATTTGGTGTAATCATTCCCTAGTCAGGAAACCTTAATTTATGTTTCTTTTTGTTATGCAGGTCTCCAGTCAGCTTCTTTGGGGTCCCTTTTTCTAGTTTGTGGCCTTGCTTTACTGATTTTTATGAGATTCCTGTGGAAGATTTGTGCTGTATAGTTGAATGATTCAGTTGCTATTTTACATATGGCTGAGAGACAATAAGGGATGACCGAGTATTACAAAAGCTGTAACATTTGTTACTTGTCCTGCTTGTTTGGTTAGCTATTTGTTTGGCCTAAAGCCTTGCTAATACGACGCCCCAATGGTGATCGATGATCATGGTTTGTTGGTTTATGGAACTTTGCATTTTGTGGGTAGCATATGATCAAATATGCATTGATGCATTACTCGGAGAAGCCATGTTATGATTTATGGGTTTTGCTGCCAAATTCTGAGGACCAACAGGTTCAAACGGATGGTTACACGGAAGTAAGGCAGGCTGTGGTGATCTGCTATGATGAAATATTTTGAAGCCTTCTTTCATGCCTGCTTTGCTTTTGTTGGGTCCTTATGTGGACAATGAATCTAAACAGATCAGATGATTTTCGACACTGCTTTATCTCCCTAATAGATATAATGTACAATATCCTCGTTCAGGGTGATCGGGCTGTGTATGTCAAGTTATTCTACTTCTTTGATGGTGTGAATGTTGACGATGAAAATATATATCAGATTAAAATGGTATTTTGAGTGAATGCAGTTTGGAACTTATGCTATCTGTACTTGGACGAATCAGTTGACCACCCTACAAAATCTGTCCATTAGATGTGATGCACAATATCCTTGATTCAGGGAGGCTCAGCTATGTATGTCTGAAAATTATGCTTTTACTTCTCTGTTGACGATGAAGAATAAGCCTAATTAAAGTGGTATTTTCAATTCTTGCATAGGAGGGGGAGAGATGAACACAGTGGAAGACTGAAAGGATGGTGAGGGATGACTTTTGTTCCATAGTCAAATATTCTAAATCACATAATAAATTTGAAAGAATAATGATATACTCATCCTGCTTTCCGTTGAGGTAAAAAAGTAGGCTAATTTTCATCTTTAAATTTTAAAAAGTTATATTGATAGTTAACGAAAGTGAAATATCTAATTCTATTTATCATAATATTATCGATTTTATCAAAAAAATATAAAAAAAAGATAAAAAATATAATTTTAATGTTCTAGTTGATAGTGGCGGATAGCAACATCACTGGGGTGCTAGTCATAAGTGTCCTGTAAACCAATCACATGAGTGATGACACATGTAACATGACACACACTATTTTTATTTTTTTATTATTTATTAGAATTTTTTCACTTTATCTTGCGTGTTGTATATATTGTGATATTCATGGATTTGTGCAATAGGAATAAGATCATGATGAGAACACGATAACGAGACTGATTCGCCTTTAAACTTCAAACGATCTTAGTCGTGCTAGTCATAGGTGCCCTGCAAGCCAATCACGTGAGTGATGTTACGTGTGACTTAACACAGTCTTTTTGCTTATTATATTTTGACATTTTATCACTTTATATTGATTGTTGCATATACATATGTTTATATTGTGATGTCCTTGGATCTGTGCAATAAGAATCGGATCGTGATGAGATCACGATAATGAGACCGATTCATATTTAAACACAGACTCTAAATAATCCCAATTATAGGTTACTCGAGAGGGATATCGAGATAACCGAATATACATGGGTGTTGTATACCCGTCCATACGATGGATGTAGTTGTTCTATAGCTGTTTATGTGAGGACACTAGGGATACAATACAGATTCTCATTGGAGAATGAGTTCACTGATTGATCAATTTACGGAATACTAGATGGTTGATGATGCCTTATTGTCAGACAATAATTTTGTCGTCGTAATGGTGTATTTGGTCCTTAGACTTAAGACACCAAATATGTCATGTATGAGTACTCCACTCTTTAATACCAGACTTATAGGTCTGGAGGTTCTAGATCTAGCATAGTCGGTCATCGGGTGTGGTAGCCAACCTTACAAGGACTATTGAGTATCGATAGAGGATCACCCACTCTTGGTGTCATGAGAGGAATATCTCATGTGTTCTTGCTTAGACAAATCCCTGGCCAAGGTCATTCGAATTGAGAGAGAAATAGTTCTCCAGGAGAATCCGATTAGAGCGAGGCTCGAGTAGAAATCGTATGGGTTTGACAGCACCATGCCCGGTATACGGTCTCTGGGATATTAGATTGATAAGAGACTATATGTATATGGTAATTGAGGATAGACAGACATGTCTAATGGATTAGATTCCTATGTATCGTCTGAGGAATACGGCGTAGTGGCCTAGTGTTAGTCATAGGTGCCTTGTAAGCCAATCACGTAAGTGATGACACATGTGACTTGACATGCAGTCCTATTGCTTATTATTATTATTTGGTATTTTGTCACTTTATATTGCCCGTTGCTTGAATATATTGTAATGTTCATGGATCTATGTAATAGGAATCAGATCGTGATAAGATCACGATAATGAGATCGATTCGCCTTTAAACACAGATCATAAATAATCTCGATCATAGGTTACTCGAGAGGGACATCGAGATAACTGGATAGACTGGTGTGTTGTATACCCATCTATATGATGGATGCAGCTGGTCTCATAGCTGCTCGTGTGGGGACACTAGGGATACAGTATAGGTGCTCATTGGAGAATGAGTTCACTGATTGATCCACTTATGGAATGCTGGAGTTGATAATACCTTATTGTCAGGCAACGATTCTGTAGTTCTAATGGTGTACTTGGTCCTTAGACTTGAGACACCAAGGATGTATTGTATGAGTGCTTCACTCTTTGATACCGGACTTATAGGTTTGGATGTTCCAAATCTAGCACAGTCGGTTATCGGGAGTGGCGATTAACCTTACGAGGACTATTGAGTGTCGTTAGAGGATCATCCACTCTTGGTGTTATAAGAGGAATATCTCATGTGTTCTTGCTCAGACAAATCATCGGCCATGGTCATTCGAATTGAGAGAGAAAGAGTTCTCCGGGAGAATCCGATTAGAGCAATACTCGAGTAAAAACCGTATGGATCTGACAGCACCATGCTAGGTATACAATCTCTAGGATATTAGATGGATGAGGGACTATAAGTACATGATAATTGAGGACAGACAAGTCCAATGGATTGGATTCCCCTGTATCGTCTGGGGACTACGGCGTAGTGACATAGTACATTCGCAATCGATGAGTACTATGTCATAATAATAATTCGCTGACCCAGAATAATTTCTGATATGTATGACTCATGACCAGCTCGATATTGGGCCTAGAGGGTCATACACATATGGTAGGCGTTGCGATGAGTAGAGGTTTGGATATGAGACATCCGTCGGAGCCCCTATCTTATTGGATATCTAATAAGCCCATGAATTGTTGGATTCTATGGATGAGATCCAATAAGAGTCAATGGAGATTATTGGATAAAGATCCATTAATCTGAGAGACTTGAGTAGTTGGATGGAGATCCAATACCCAATAGGGCAGAATCCATTATGGTTAAGTTGACAATGGACCTCTATAAATAGGAGGTATTCAATGATTCATAAACTAGAGCCTTTTTTGTTTGCCTCTCCCATTCTCCTCCCATTTTCCTCCTCAGAGCAGGCTTGGAGTTTTGAGGAGCGTCATCGCAGCCCTATTGTGTGGATCACCACTATAGAGGAGGGCGCTTTGTTGAATCTCGTATTTTGATGATGAAACCAATTAATAAGTGTTTATGTTTTAATCTACGTTTTGAGTGATGCAGGATGCTTCGATCAGGATGAGACAATTAAAACAAGAAGAATCATGTTGGGCCGGAAGAACATGTAAAAAGATTGGACATTGGGCTGGTGGATCGGTCGATGTATCGTCAGAAGGCTTCGGGCCAAGAAGAGTGGACATTGTGCTAAGGATATCAGAGTTGCAGAGTCAACTGGCCAATTGGGCAATATACCGCAGGAGAGGACGATGCGCCGAAGAATCGGACGAAGCGTCGAGGGACCAATGACATGTCAGACAACATGATTATTGCTTAGTATCAATTGTCTAGATCGAAGTGTATTTTACATATGCAGGATTAACTATGATAGCAAGACATGAAGCAAAATGAAGTCATGGAGACAAGGACGCGACATCGTTGAGAGTTCGAGAGTTCGTCGGAAGTCCGAATGTTTGTCGGAAGTTCTAACGGAACCAGCCGAGAAGTCGCGAAGCTTGCCAAGAAGCTCAACTGAACTCGCCAAGAAGATCGTCGTGAAGTCTAGGAGCTTGCCGGGAGTCCGCCGGAATATTGCCGAGAGATCGTCGGAAGTTCGCTGGAAGATCGCCGGAAGCTCGTTGGTAGAACCAAGACTTACGGACTTGTTTAGCTTAGAATATGTCTTAGAAATCGTAGTTAGCACGTAATTGGGCCAACCCAATTAAGGGCCAACTAGGCCCACGTAAGAATTGTGTTGGGCCCAATAAGGAGCCCAAACAATGCCCTAAGAATTATCACCATCGTGGCACAGTCTTCGAGATTATGTCAAGCGGTGGTACCGCTAGTCTGGGCGGTGGTACCGCCAGTCTGAGCGGTGGTACTGCCTAGCATTGGCCCCCAGGCGGTGGTATCGTCAGACCTGGGTGATGGTACCACCCAGGGCAGTGTCAGTGTCAGACTGACA
>LVTN01001277.1:71632-87023 GCA_001649415.1 Musa itinerans
ATATATATGCAACAGGTAATATAAAGTGATAAAATATCAAAATATAATAAGTAAAAAGAATGTGTATCATGTCACACGTGTCATCACTCATGTGATTGGCTTGCAGGACACCTATGACTAGTAGGTCTCTAGATTATTAGATGGATGAGGGACTATAGATACACAGTAACTTAGGACAAACAAGTCCAATGGATTGGATTCTCATATACCGTTTGAGGATTACAGTGTAGTGGCCTAGTACGTCCATAGTCGATGAGTTGAGTGAATTATTATAAGAGAAAACAATTCATTAAGTCAGAAGGAGTTTTAACATGTATGACTCATAGCCAACTCGATATTGGGCTTAGAGAGTCACACATATATGGTAGGTGTTGCGACGAATAGAGGTTCGGATATGAGATATCCGTTGGAGCCCCTATCTTATTGGATATCTAATAAGCCCCTGAATTATTGGATCTTGTGGATAATATCTAATAAGATCCAATAAGAGATTATTGGGTAGAGATCCACTAATCTAAAAGGCTTGGGTAGTTAGATGAAGATCCAATATCTAATAGGGCAGGATTCATTAGTGTTAAGTTGACAATGACCTTTTTAAATAGGAGAGAACCAAAGGGGGCATAGGCTAGACCCTTTTGGCTGCCACCTCCTATACTCCTCTCTCCCTCTCCTTCTCAACTAATGGCTCTAGTTTAGGGCATGTGGACAACAAGAAGGGTCGACCCCTTTTTTATCGCGTGGTGTGCGTGGAAAGGATGATTATGTAGCAATTTGAGGAGCGTCTTCGCAGCGCCTATCATGTGGATTACCGCTAGAGAGGATGACAGTTGACCTCCTTCATCATCTTCCACAGATTTGTAGTTTTTCAGGGATATACGATCTCCCTATGTTACATATTTTTTACATATGCACGCTTTTCAACTTTGCTAGTTTTTATACACCAATCTTCACATGACGACGAGAAACTTTTTCTATGAGAAATTTTGAGATTTTATTTTTCTTTTCTTCCGCTACGTATGTGATGCTGCCCTAGATTTCCCAACATATGGGTTGCGGGTGGTTGTTATAGATGAGAAGAGTGACAACGAGAGGTGAGGGCCGCTTTACATTTGTGTTGACACCGGCGCAAGTCGAGCGATGAAAGAGTCACTCGACATCTGCATTGATAGCCCTTTCATCACTCGACAACTACATCGGCGTCAATGCAAATGGTGGTGTCCACTATGATATCCATGGTGAAGATGATGGTCGCCTCACCGCTGACTTGTTGGGCAGATCACTCGACCTGATGCTAGGGTCACTAGAGCTCTTGACACTCCCCTACTACCTTATCAGTTCCGACATAGGCATGAAAAAGGGGAGATGGGGGGCTTATCAAATGAGTTCTATTCGCTGCGGTTGTCAATGATTAGGAAGGCTAGCAAGCAAGTGATTATCGAGCTCCCGATGAACGTATACGACGACGATAGAAAACTGTGGGTTCCAGAATTTGATGCTTAGTACATTATCGTACCCATCGTTGACACAGTTGCTGAGTGACCCTTTCGTTGCTCTGTATTTGTCTTGGTGCAAATGCTGTTGTCGAGCGCCAAAAGGGTTGTTGATGCAGATGTCAAGTAGCCCTTCATCACTTGGCAATTGCACCGATGCTTATGTAGATGAAGAGCAACAAAAGAGCTGCTTGACAATTGCATCGGTGTCGACGCAAATGCAAAGCGACTCTTACTTCTCGTTGTCGCTCTCTTTATCCACAATAGTAACTCGTTTTACGCATTTTCGTCTACCACCACTAACTAAAACATTAAAATTATCTTTTTACCCTTTATTTTCATATTTTCGTTGATAAAATCGACGATGTTATAGTAAATAGACCTAGATGTTTTACTTTCATATGTGGTGGTTATAGAAAAATGTGGGTCTAGGAATTTGACGCTGAGTATGTCATCATACCCGTCGTCGACATAGATTCAGAGTGGCCCTCACCTCTCATTGTCACTCTTCTTATCCATAACAGTTATTCATTTTATGTGTTGTCCTATATCATAATCAATTAAAATATTAAAATTATTTTTTTATTCTTTGTATTCATATTTTCGTTAGTAAAAACGTTATGATAGCGTAAATGAAATTAAATATTTCTAATTATAGAGATGTCAACATAACTTTTTAAATTATAAGAATCGAGATACTAAAGATAGTTAGATAATTACAAGGGATAATTTATAATTAATCTAAAAAAAATTATAAAGTAAGATTTATTCTTTTTCAAAGTGCACATATATACATATATAAAATATAACATGTGATTTTAATCATTATCCAATATAAATCTAACGTTAACGTATATATTCTTATAAAATAAAAAATATATTTGTGTATCATTATCCAATATAAATCCAAGAGCTTTGGACTTGGATTGTTCGTAACTGCTAAGTTATTGGATTTCGGGTCGTTCGGACCCGTTATTTCCGGTCACCAAACACTTCCCACGGAGTTCGATCGACCTCCCACCACAAGCTCTCCCGATCTCCAAGAGCCGGGAAACCCTAGCGATGGCGATCGCCGCCCTTCGTCGGATCCCTCTCCCCCTCGCTCGATCCGATCCCTTCATCTATCTCCGGCCCCTTGCACGCCCCTGCTCCTCTTCATCTTCCGCTGCCATCGCTCCTTCCCCCTCCGGTTCCAAGAAGGTCGCCGACCGGATCGTCAAACTGCACGCCGTCGATCCCGAAGGAAGCAAGCGTGAAGTGGTCGGACTCTCCGGTCAGACGCTTCTCCGCGCTCTGATCAACGCCGGCCTCATCGACCCTGCGTCCCACCGCTTGGAGGAGATCGACGCCTGCTCCGCGGAATGCGAGGTCCACATCGCGCAGCAGTGGCTCGACAAGCTTCCGTCGGCGTCCTACGACGAGCGTTACGTTCTCACCAGGGCCTCCAGGGACCGCATCCTCAACAAGCACGCCAGGCTCGGGTGCCAGGTCGTCCTCCAGCCCGAGCTGCAAGGTATGGTTGTTGCCGTCCCGGAGACCAAGCCTTGGGACACCCCCTAGGTTGACAAGGCTCGTCTCTGTCGTCCCTTTCTCCACAAGGTTCGCTTGTGGTAGGAAAGCTTGGATTTTTATTGTTTTAATTCGAAAATAATGGTGATGACACTTGTTTTCCTATCATTTCAATGATCCTGTTGTTCGATGAATGACTTCCTTTGTTGAAATTAGAATTCTACTTGTTCGCTTATATTTATTTGTGGTGAATAATTTTGATTGTAATGACCTAGGAATAATGCAAAATGCTTGATGAATTCCTCTCATTTGCTTATTTATAAAAATATGTCTGATGAATAGATTGAAAAACTTTAAAATTGCTTCAATTTTATAAGGATTATGATAATGGGCTATGTCATGATATTTTAAGGAAGAGTGATAGAAGGAAGTATAGAATGTGTGGAGAATATTTTCTATAATTAGTTTGAATGTATACCTAAAAATTTAACAATATAAACTAATTTATTTGTTTTGAATTTTAATGAAAAAATATAAAGAGAAGAAACAAGATGTTTCATATTTATTTTAGCATGGAAAAAACCTATGATAGAGTTCCAATAAATTGATTATAGAGACTTAAGAAATGAAAGGGGTATCCAAATGATTATACTGATGCAATAAAGATAATGTGTGATAGAATTATAGTTACTACTGTTGGGAAAAAAACATATGATAAGAGTTTCCATAAATTGATTGTACAAACTTAAGAAATGAAAGGGTATCCTAATGATTGTATTGATGCAATAAAGATAATGTGTGATAGAATAGTCACTACTGTTGTGATTATGGGAAGTGTGTAGCAAGTTTTTTTACAATCACAGGTTTGCACTACTGATCACAATCAATCTTTTCATATTAGTAAAGATCTTACCAATCATATTGTTAGACATCCATTGTGTACTAGTGTAGGCCTCCATTTTGTATTCTTTTGATGTTGTCGTTTTGCTTGATGAGGCATGAATTTAAATTTGACATATATAGCGAGGGCATTAGAGTCTACTATAGGTTTAAAACTAATTAAAACTAAGACACAATATATGAAATGTTGTAATACTAAGAGAAGAATTGAAATTGATGGATAAATTTTTTTGTTGATAAAACTTTTAGGTGTCTTGAATGTATTATTCAATATGCAGAAGAGACTGATGAAGACAATGTTCTAAAAATATAAATGGTATCAAGGATCACCGTTTCGAGTACAGGATCCGTTTTAGTGATTTGATCGGATTGGTATACTAGTTAATACCAGTGTACCATGTGTTGATACACCGGTACGTATCAACGTTTCAAAGAGGAAGAAAAAGGAGAAGAGGAAGCGTGGGTGGAGGAAGAAGAGAAAGCGGTGGAGAAGAAGAAGCGGCGGAGAAGAGGTGGGAGTCTACCTTGGAAGAAGGAATGCAGTGACAACGGCGTTGGCAATGGCATCACGAACCAGCGACGACAACAGCGGTGGTAGCAATGTTGGATGCAAGACGAGGGCTCGCAAATACTTTCTATTTTAGTTTTTTCCTTTTTTTTAATGCTGAGTTGGATCGGCTCCACTGCTATTTTAAGGTTTATTTATTTATTTATTTATTTATTTGAGTTGGACCAGGCTATCCAAAACAGGGGTGGTCCATGTCCGGACCAGTATATATTGTCTGTTTTGTACTGTTTCAGGTGGTATGACAATCCTTGAATGGGATGTTTAAAAAGTAAAAGGGAGTGAAGAGTTTTGTGTGATCATACTGTGCCCCTTATATGTATAAGATAATTGTAAAGCCAGTTGTGCTTTATGGATTGAAATGTTGAAGCCTGAGAAACAACTCGTACAGAGTTGGGTAACCAAAAATGATGATATTAGGTGGATGTGGAGAGCTACTAGAGTAGATAAAATAAGAAATATTTAATAGTTAGATGATATAAAATGAGGAACAAGATCAAAAGAGACCTGTGAATCTATGATTAAATAAGGTTGTGCTGGAAGAGAGTGGAAAAACTACTCCAACTTTACCTGAAACTGTACTAGAAACAATATAAAGAGGTATGAGCACTCTTGACTTCACTAGGTATACCACTATACACAGCTCAGTGGCCCTAAAGGATTTGTGCAGCCTACCCCCAAATAGTTTAGATTACATTGCGTTGCATGATTGTCTAGTAGATTCTTGATTTTTGCTTCACATGGCAACTAGGTTGCGAGATTTCTTTTTCCCCCTGACCATGTCTCGTAACAAAAAAAAGAAAAATTGCACAGAAGACGACCTCTAATTTCTTTTGCATTCTTTTAATAGTTGTTACATGTTCCAGATTTTACATCTGTGTTCTCAGGAAATCTTATCTACTCAAATGTGCTTCATTCAGAATCATAAATCTTCGACATTGTTTGCCTGACAGGTTTGTGGAGTCCCCAGCTACATTAAATGGTTCTTCTGCATCAACTTTGTATTCTCGATCAAACGTCGTTTACTCTGCCAATTATTTTTCATTCCGATTTGGCTCTATGGTTGTCATATTTTTCTCTTGGTCCTTGGATTAAGCGTTTCGATTTTGGACTCTGCAGCAGGAGGAGGTCGTTCTATTTTTATTAGTGAATATATGTAGATTCGTGTTTTCCTGCTGACTAACTCTAGGCTTCAGAACAGCAGCATTTGAAGGTACCTTGGAGGATGCTGTAGTTCTTTAGCTCATAGGTGTTTGGTGGCATGAAAAATGATTTCTTGATCTCTGTCCCTGAAGTTTCTTTCCATATATGTGCTTTCTCTCTCTCTCTTCTTTTTTTTTTAGCTTTTTTTTTGTTAATAACTGTCAGATATTTTCAGTAAATCTATTTTAATCTTGAAATCCGCGATTTTAGCTTTGTTGACTTTAGTTAGTCATTTTACAATAGATGGGTTCAAGAAAAAAGAGTAATCTTTCTGTCTTCTGATATAAATTATCATTGGATGAAAGAGTCTGTAAGGTTGTTAAATTAGATGCCAATAGTTACCGTCAGAAAGCCCAAGCCCAAGATATGTTTTTGATCGCGGCTTTGATACAGTAGACCTGTTGTTGAACTATATCAATCTCTATTTACTTTAATGTTACTTACCTTAGGTGAAGGGTTCAAATCCTCGTGATAATTCTACATCAACAAGCGCCTTTATTTTTTCGGTATACTAATATCAAGATAAATTATAATTGTCGCATTTTATGTTTCGTGAGTTGAATCTAACTATTAATTGGCTCGTCGGTAATGCCGAAATCAGTCTACTATTATCGTTTTATCGCTGCATTCGATAAGAATGAGACGAAACAACCGGTCTCGGGGCGTGCAGAATGCTAAACAGTATACTTATATGATTCAAAAACTGTTCATGATTAATTCAATATTTCCTGTTGTTGTCTATGCTCGAAAGGCTTCTTTTGGCATCGTCAGTTCTCACGTTATCACATGCCATGCGATGCCTCAATGATATCTATCTAAGATCAGATCAGTCTAAACCTCACGCAGTCCCACAGGATCCTTAAAAGAAAAAACAGACATTTAAACAAATGCTTGACTTCGTATTGCGACGGATTATTTTGGGGTTTTGCTTTCAATAACTCGTCTATGTCCATACAAAATTAGTCACGTCTATGTCCATACAATAACTCGTACATAACAAGGGCGATCGATCTATGGTTTGTAGCTTTGTACATAACGAGGTAAATAACAAGAACATCACACATTTCTAACATCTTACAATTCACATCAAAAACAAAACCACATTTGAAGGATAAAGGAGGCGTGAGATATAACACAACTCTCTATATAAGGCAAACCGTCAACTAGTTGACCAAATTAATGCAAGCTTGAAAATAAGTTGAAAGAGCATAAATTGTAATTGGACGATTAAGTCTATGCATAATCAATTGTTGCTCAGGTTAACAAACTGGAATGATATCATCATAACAAAGTATCCCACTAAACCTTGTCTTGTACCTGACCAAAGTCTCACAACTGTGGGTGCAAAGCTGATTACCATGATCCCTCAGCTCCCTTGCTTGGATTTTGGAAGGCAGAGAAACCCCAATAGGTCTTCAGGGCATATGGCTGAGAGATGGTCACCCCTTGGTCGGTTATCTTCGCAATCTGCAATCACATTTAAGACATAAACAAAGATGCTACATAAGCCTCCGATGCCGGAAATTCTCAAAATTATTGGTGAGGATTAATGAACAAATCATATACGCCACATAGCACAGACATGTAAAGTTATATTAGAGTTAAAAAAACAATAAGACATGCTCGATGCTAACGGAAACACAAAACAGAGAGGTCATCCTTATAAAGTAGGCACTCAATTGCAGCAAATGTGAATTTCCAAGAGTGAGATAAGAAATAATAGGAGAGCATTAGGATATAGAAAAAACATGCAGTGTTAACTGGAGTTGCATCAACCTCCATCAGTCATCTCGGACGGTGTAAGACACCTTGACACTCTTTTCAGCTCAAATATCATCCAAGATGGTATGAGTGCAATCTTTGTTTCTATAGGACTCATAAATATCTATAAAATTATTTTCTAAAGTTTCACAATTTTAAATATGGCAATTTAGTTTTCTCCTACGTATCCCATTCTCTATTTTGTCATCATGAGAAATCAAAGTATCAGTTATGCATCTGAATCCAATTCATATCTTCTTATCCATTAAACGCAAGCTACAATAAGAAACACAATCTATTACATTCTATTAAAGCATGTTTTCCACAGTCAACCAACATAAGATAATAACTGATATGCATGCATATGGGTTCATGCAACATGCACTGAAAGCCATGGCAGATTGTGACCGACCATTTGAATAAGGATTGTGGCACTTATATGTGAAATTATCAATTTCAACTGGAACTGAATTGCATCAAAAATGAATCTTTGGTTCCGTGCACATAGGATATGTGTTAACCAGGAAAGTATTTTGTTGCACATAAGGACATCAAATAGGACTTGCAAATAGTAACTAGGGCAAGGATTGATGCTGCATGAACCAAGGTCTAACTGCACAAAGGATGGACCAACAAAAGTAAGTGACAATGATGTCTAAGCAAGCATTATGAGATAATTCTGGAAGGTCACTACCCACTATTTACTTAGATGAAAAGATCTAGTTGAATCGAACCCTAATCCATCCATGTTTGCTCTCCTCCTCTCTTTGGAAAATGTCTCTTTCTAAATGAATGTGTTCATCTCGATTCATTCACTACTGTCACTTAGACACACTTGCTCAAGTTCATCGGATCTACAACATATCTCTATCTCCACCATTTAACACCCTCTGATCATACTTCCATTTGTCAGTTTCAGTCTCCACCACCACAACTATCTTTCTCTAGTCTCCCTCCTCCCATACTCTACTGTGTGAGCTTAATGAAACCTGTTTGTTCTCTCTCTCTCTCTCTCTCTCTCTCTCTCTCTCTCTCTCTCTCTCTCTCTCTCTCTCTCTCTCTCTCTCTCTCTCTCTCTCTCTCTCTCTCTCTCTCTCTCACACACACACACACACACAAGCATGCAATTAATATAATGAAGTTCCAACTGAAATCTCTCTCTCTCTCTCTCTCTCTCTCTCTCTCTCTCTCTCTCTCTCTCTCTCTCTCTCTCTCTCTCTCTCTCTCTCTCACACACACACACACACACACAAGCATACAATTAATATAATGAAGTTCCAACTGAAATACTAATGACAACAGACAAAATCATGGGCAGGGGAAAATCATACCTGAAACTTATTAATTGCTGATCTATCACGATATAAGAGCACAAGCAAGCACTTCTCCAGCAACTTAACAGCCTCTTCAAAGCTCAAATCCTCACGCCATTCAGCACGAAGTATTGGCCTTGCGAGATGATTTCCAAATCCAGTAGCAACATGATTGTCCTCAAAATGTGTGCCAATCATGCCAACCTAAATTTTATCAAGCATTTCACACTTAAGATAAGAGTCAGGACTAAAGACATTCACTATAGAAACAGGAACATACCATGCCAAGATACTTCTGGCCATTCTTCACTCCACCAAGAACAAGTGAATTCCAAAGAGGATTGAACTTATTACGCCTGTTATACATCACCCGAGTGAGGTAGTTGTGAACCTCCTTTGGACCAAGTGAATTCCCATCATCCCACATGTTATCATACAGGCTGAAGAAAAATAATATGTGCCACTTAATTAAACGAAAATATCAATAAAAACAAGCATTTGAAGTAAGTTTAACATAAAGATCAATAATACATTTTCAGAAACTTCTTGACCAATAAAAAATAGAAGATGATGACTATTCTACACTTATGGCATGTCCTTTTCAGTTTGAGATCAAGTTCTTACATGAGCTCATCAAGATAACGCAAAATCTCCTGGAAATCACTGATTTCTCCACTTGCTCCAAGAAGAGAATGTTTACCAATGTGTTTTATACGCTCTACACTCTTGTATCGTAAAGTGGATCCGTAGGAACCTGCAGGACATAAACAGTCATAAGCTTATGAATGCAAGTAGTTCAAACTTCAAACTTCAGAGCAAATATAAAAGCAGTGAAAATTGATGATATAATCTACTACATCACATCATATTCTGTTTTTTTTATTTGTAAAGGGTAAATGGTGCTCTAAACTAAGAGTGTTTCAATTCTTCTAACAAAAGGAAGCCAAAACTTGTTTTTTTCTTTTTAACGCCTGCTATTATTGCATTTATTCCCAAATATCTATTATTTGTATTTGATGATGAAAATTTTTTAGTGCTGCCTCAACAGATTATCTATAAGTTAATTTTCCCGAGAGGTTCAATATTTGAGCAGCTTTTGCAATTTTCCACAGTTTTTGATAGCTTATTGTTAACTTTTTGGACAAACAAATTTTCTCCTCTCGCCCAGAGTGCATCAAATGTTGCATGAGATTGGCCCATTTGAAGTTACCAACCATCATATCACCTATTTATATTAGCAAGTAGCAACACAGTGAACTTGTCAACAAATACGATATTACCACATCCAGCATGATAATTGTTTGGTTTCATTATGCACTCCTTCCCACTTTCTCTATTTAATTTGACCTAGCCTGTTTCAAAAGATCTACTTGCTTTCTTAATGTCAATATTAGTAGTACCAGAGCAATTCATATCCAATTGGCATTAGATAAGGTCATTACTTGCATGACCATTGATAAGTTAATAATTAAACTAGAAGACATAAATAACAAACTAGATTCCAAGGTTCTTAATTCTGGGCATACCACCAGGTACAGTCCGATGTTTGTGGGTCCAACATGGGACTGTCATATGGACCGGGCAATATCATGCAGTTCATTAAGGGTTGGGTGCATACAACCTTGAAGCTATTGCTGTCAATCATCTACTCCTTAGCTTCATCCTTCTCCTTCTCCTCCTCCTCCTCCCTTCTTCTTTCCTTCTTTCTCTCTGGTCAAGGAAGTATCAACCTGTACATAGTGTTGACACTTCAAATGCATAACAATACTATCCTGGTCTAGCCACTAATCATTGACCAAAATTTTGAACTTTGTGTGATCCAATGTGTATTTATTTCTTTTAGAACTATTTTTGTTCTTCTCACTGTTATCTAGCCATTGTGTGGATGTCTCCTTTTCATATGAGATTAACTGTGGTTGTTATATGTAGTCTGAACCAAGGATTTTAATTTTGAATGATACTGCCCATACCTGACGGTACGTACCGGTCCGCCAGCAAATCGGTACGTGGACCGCTCGCTACCGAGCAATATCAACCTAACTACGGCTTGGCTACAACAAGAGAGAAGAGGGAGAAGGCACTCGAAGAAGAGGGAGAACCTCGACGCTTCCCAATCCGGCACCGCCCTCCCTCAACGATCCCGATACAGGAGGTAACAGAGAGGCGGTGGCTCGACTTCTTCTTCGCCGAAAACCGAAGACGCCTATGGCCTTCGCCACGTTCTTCGTCGAAGGCCGAAGACGTTTGTGGCCTTTGATGTCTTCGCCGAACATCGTAGATAAGAAGAAGACCGCGACAACGCGACGAAGGCCGGAGACATCTGCGGCCTTCGACGTCTTCACCGAACGTCGCAGATGAGGAGAAGTCCGCGTCTTCTCCTCATCTAACGCGACGAGGAGAAGAAAAAGGAGGCGACGTTGCCGAGGCAATGTACACCTCCTTTTTTATTTTTATATTATTTTTAATTTTTTATACATTGATATATATATATATATATATCGAATGGTACACCCTGGCGTACCACTCGATACAACCATACCGTATTGTATCGAGCAAAGCTCGAAACTCCGGTACGATACGAAATTACGAACCTTGATTTGAACAATAATGATATCAGGCTTTCAATATACTCAGCTAAGATATTGATATAACTAAAGCTTCAACTTCACCAGGACATGTCCAACAAACTAGAAAGACTAAATTTCAAACATTACATTTGTGGTATTCGTGTTTTACAATTTTGACCCTTGTATTATAAAACTTTTCACCACATCCTAATAGTTTGCACTGTTTAGCATAGAGAAATCACTGTTAGCTCTTCTACAGTTTTTCTTGTTATTTCCATTGCCATCTTAAATTCTCAACCTGGTCCCGTAAGCTTGGTCCAAGGAGGAAGTGTTAAAAAATAGACTTAGTCATCAAATCCTAGCCTGGCATTTTTAAACAAGGTTGACCACAGAGGAAATAAACTGGGGAAGGGAAAGAGAGGAGGGAGGGTTCTGGGAGGAATGTCATGAAAAGATAATCCAAACAGTGATCAGAATAGAGGGAAAACTAGGTATTACCTCCCATGTCAGCAGCCAAAATAACACCATCTTTATATTTCATGCCTATCACTGATGTACCAGTCACATACGGATACCTGTCAAAAGGTTTCACATGTTCAAGATTGTATAACATGGTTGCAATGAGTAAAGAAGATTATATGAATCAAGTAAAAAATGGCAAAAATGATCACAAAATATTGGGTCAAACATGAATCTAAAATGCATTTTGCACAAGTGCATAGCATATCAAAACAGAAATGCATGTGGTGGCATAAATTGAGCAGCATTTCATGCTAAGAATTTCCAACTCATACAAGCATCTGCTATAGGAGCAGATGTCTCAGCATAAAATACTGCATGTTTAGGTTATCTAGTTTTGCTGGCTGAATTTGCAATATAATACATCCAATAAAAAGAGAAACAATTATGATAAAAGTTTCAAGTTCATCACATCTAACTCATCTATGAAGCATGGTTCAGATGCAGATCTAACTATCCTACATAGTAAAGGAGCAAAAGGGATGCGTTGTTAAGTGCCATAAGAATCTGAAATCTAGAAGATAATTTCAATAATAATCTGTGTCAATATACCGAAAACTAATTAGAAACAATTATGAAAGGGTTTAATGAGTGTCAGACTCAGATACGTATCCAACAAGTGGTCACAATTCACTTGAGAGTGCAGAGAAATTTGTTGATTGATGTGTTCAAGGCTTCAACCTACAAATCCTTCTTATACTAGATGATATAGCCATCTAAAATGCAGCAAAAATTTTCCAAAAAAAATTACTTGACCCCAGTTATGCGGCAAGGTGTTAAGAAATCCTAAGATGATAGAAGCAAACGCATCACGCTCGTTCCAAACGTTCCAAAGAAAATGACCGCATCAACCAATGCTGCTTCTTACGATATATCCACCAACTATTTTAGCACGCCTAAAAGTCATCTTCTTCAGCTCGATAGCCACCACTAGTCACAGATGGGGGTGGGCGCGGCGCGGGATCGATCCACTGATAGAACATGGAAAGGAAAAGGCAGAGCAAGGACCACACGAGATGAGTAGACATAAATTTTTGTCAGCCGATCAGCTCCCACTGGGAACAACACCGACAGTACAAGATCTACCCTAAACACCACCACGCAGCAGCGTAAACTCATTCAAATCATTCACCCAAAGAACTCAATCATGCGTATCCCACAAAAGAAAAAATCAAAAAAAGGGAGCGATTGCAAGATCCATACAAGGTCCTTTCAGTTCCATTTTCCGAGATCGCCGAGTCCTTCACGGCCACCATCTGCAATCAAGAAACCAACTCGAATTCAACGAACTCGAAGAACCGAAGGGAATAAGGAAAACAAGCTGACCTCCATGCCGTTCGCGCGATGGATTGCACGTCGTTCCAAAGGAAGGGGAGCAGAACAAGGTCGGTGTTTAGGGTTCGCCGATGCGGGCTGGCGAGGGGGGTACGGCGTAATAATTAAAGGGAAGCAGCATCGGCTTGGAGATCAAGAAAGGTTCGTTGGGCCGGATCTGGGCCGGGCCTAACTAGACTTATATCGAGTCTATTGGGCTCAGCTTGGACTTGAGCCTGCGTTCTCTAAATTCTATTTATTCTATTATATTATATTATATTTTATATATATATATATATAGTTCAACTTTTGACCCATCGAGTCAAACGGATTGACCTCCGATCCTATTCCAAATAATTTTAAGCTATGATTGGAATCAGAGTTACGATCTAAATAATCTGCATGTAAAGACTTGGTTATTTACAGAAGTATTTTAAGCTTTGTACTGAGACTTCTCTCCGTGGTAAAGAAAGAAACCAAAGCTAACGTTATATAACATTTTGTAGAGTAGCATCGACGTGTGAAGTTGTCGACTGCTCTCCATCCTTCGTCAGTGCTTGGAGGTGCAGCTGCTGGCCAACAGCACCCCGGCGGGCGGCGCACCCACGACGATGTTGCAGTGGCGCCGCGTCCGGAACGTGTAGTGCAACCAGCCGCCAATATCGGACCGCGTCCGGAACGAGGCCACCACCTTCATTGCATGCCTGTTCCCGGTCTCCCCCGCACGCCAGGCCTCCGCCGCGTCGGCCGGCAGCGCCACACTGCTCGACACCATACGCACGTAGCGCAGCACCGCCTCCCTCCTCCGCTCGCGGAACGGCCCCAGGCCCTGCGTCGCGATCAGGACGCTGCGGAAGTACAGGTCCAGCTGCACCTGGCCGAATCTCAAGTCCACCTTCTGGTTGGGGTTGGAGAAGTTGGCGAGGACGGAGAGGTCGGCGTTGAGGAGGCCGCCGCCGTCGAGGTTGGCGCCGTTGAGGTTGGCGCTGGAGATCTCGAGTTGGGGGCCCTTGGGCCGGACGACGAGGTACACGATGAGGATGGCGAGGCCGGCGAGGATGACAGCGACCCACAGCAGCGTGCAGCACGCGCCTATGAGCCAAAAGGCTGGGTGCGTCGGTTGCTGCCGGACGAGAAACTCGGAATGCGGACGAACCCGAGGCACCCGCCGTTCCTGTTGGTGATGCGAGTGGTTTGCTTGGTTTTCGCCATGCATGGTGGGGGGGGTGAAGACCGAGCAGTAGTCGAGGAGGGAGGAAGGAGAAGAAGATTGCTGGTTTCATATAGGAGGTGGAAAGGGAAAGCAATTATGGTGTGGGGGGAGGAGGCAAGGAATCCAAATGGCGCACAAGCAATGCAATGCTGAATCATGCAAGTAATGAATACCATTCTGCTACCAAGAACTCTACTCGGTGGAGATGCCTAATCTATGGATATTGACGGAGGGCGCATCAGATACAGTTCGTCCATCCTGGAACCGATCCAGTTCTTAGCACCCATCGAGTTCACGTCAGCGCTCTGCATTTTCGTTAATCTACACAGAACGATGAGATGCATGAGGAGGAGTGCTGACCGTTGATGGATGATCATCGGTTCAAATTGGGAATCGAACCGATCTAATCAAAATCAAAACTGAAATTGATTAATGGTTCTACTATAATCGAACCGAGACTATGAGGTTTCAGCTCCACCCCACCTAGAATTAGAATTATTATGGAAAAATAATAATAATAATATAAATACACATTTTCATTTTTATTATTCTGACACCAAATGAATCTGTACTAGTGCTCACTAATTGCAATTAAGAATCTCTGTAGTGTTTTCTAATTGTAATATGACAAGTGGAAGTTCAGTGCCTCCAAGTTCAATAAGTGTGACTATGAAGGAGAAATTGGATTGTTCCACTATTGTGCCAACCCAATAATATCAACATTGCAACATAGAGAAAGAAGGAGATACAGTAACAAAAACAATCGAGTATCCACTTCAATAATATAAGAAATTCTGATGGTCTATTTTAGGTAATTTACAACTATTGCTCTCAAAATTTCGAAATTTAAAGAAGAAGGTCACTGAGGAAAAAGAAAAAAATTCCTACTCGAGAAGGTCTTGACAAAATGTTTTATTTTAGGTAATTTACAACTATTGCTCTTAAAATTAACAAAATACAACTCACCATTCTTAAATATTTTATTTTTCTATCGAAAAAAGGAATTAGCAATATTTGTTTCCACTGGATTTTTTTTT